>JASDQU010104924.1:2803-19660 GCA_032191745.1 Picea mariana
TCAATAATAGAGGTAGTGATAACTTAATTTTGGGTTTTAATAAATAAATTACATATACATTAGAAATTACCAAACTCGATCTATTGCATTTATTTTTTGAAATCCATACTTTGAGGATGGATGGAAATATATTTCTCTCTCAACCTAAGTATCATATCTTGAATCTACTATAGAGGTTTGACATGGAATACTATGATTCATCTGCTATACCATATCATTTGATAGTGAAGATGATAAAGGAGTGATATTGTCTTAAATTCAATGCTAGTATTGTTGGCACCCAAATTTTTGGGTTCATTTTTGCGCATGCACACAAACGAAAGTTGTGCATGCTCATCTAGTAGTTTCGTGATATATTAAGGATATGCACAAAATAATGTTGTAGTGTGCGTAGTGGACTAGGTTTTTTTGAGAACCACACCAAGTATAAAGGAGACCAAGGGCATGCAAGTCTGAGATTTTTCAGTTGAGTGCATCGGTCCGAGGTTTGTCAGTTGCACTGGAAATAAATAATAATCTTGGTGGAAGAAATAAAATAATCATTCAGATATATCTCGAAATTATTACTGCTAGTAGTAGATGAAGACCTGGGGTGGCTAGAAGATTATTTGTCCAAGGAAGTTAAGATTTCCCCTAATGCAGAAAACCTACGTGGAGACTTGGTAGATACTAGAAGCATGAGAGGTCGTTAAATCATATAAGAGAGTGGAGAATAACAGTGAAGGACAATGCTCCCCAATAGAAAGAGACATAAAAGGTAGCTCTCAACCCAAAAGAGAGACTAGTGAATTGGGGAATGTATCGATACTAGAGATACGATTTAGCCTATTGTAGATCTATGTTGTATGGAGAAGTCTCATGTGTCTTGTATCTATCTGAGTATTACAGTTTAGCGTAAGGCGCATACTATTGTATTCCCACTTTGTTTATAGTAATGAAATGAAGTATTATGCTGTGAAAATCAGTTCTTTAGCACATTGTATTCAGTAATAAAGCTACAGAAGTTATGTTATATTTTAAGTTTTTCATGAATGAGTAACACTTGTGTATGTATTGTGTTAATTCTTAGTCCCTGTGAGGTTATCAAAAATGAGTTTCATGGATTCCATTTGTAGTTATGTTAGTTTTGTTTGATCCTCCATCCCCGACACAAGACCTTATGGTCTCTATGATCCTGTCTACATATCGGGTGAGAACTTCCTCGACCTCAATCAAGGATTAATATGCCATTTCTTAGGGGGTTTTGTTGGACATGCTCTGGAAGAAACCTGGATCTTAAACCCCCTAGTTTTATGAAGTTTAGTGCACATGCACACGTGTACTGAAGAAACAACACTAAATATCTTATCTATAACAAATGGTTTCATTATTAGGACCTGGAGTCTTGTTGATATTGATGAAGGAAGAGAGAAATGTGGTGGCATCCATCTAAGGAGGAGATTCAAGACTAGGTAGAAGCAAAGGGGGACAATTTTTTCTTGCAAGATACGAAAGGATTACGGGTGGCTGCAAAAGAATGGAAAGGTAGATATCATTACTTTGATCTACATGAACTCATTTCGCATAATTTCTATGTTTATTGCATGAATGGTTAAAAAGACAAGGATAAGTTAATTTGGCTTTGTTACCATCGGAGCCAATAGTATGGGATCAATCCAGGATTGATATCTTGAAGGCATTGGATAACAAGTGGAATCAGACCAATGAATTCTAGTTTTCCCAAGTAAAATAAGGCTATATTATTGAATTATCTATAGAATATAGTGATTATTTCAATGAGGATGAAAGAAATTTTGAATAATATCACAGAAATTGGATGTCATTAGAGACCCCCCTTTGGATAAATATTTTTTTCATAGAAAAAATAATGTTATGCATGGATCTTGATAGGATGGATGATTAAATCCCCTAGAACTAGGGGGGGAGTTTGGAAAAGGTGGGGAAAAATAGATCCAGTGAGACATATACAAGAATTTGTTGAGATGAGGTGAGGAATGGAATGGAACCAGAAGAGGAGAGGAGAAAAATATCCAAAAGACGCATAAGAAGAGTTGATATTAGAGAGAGAGATGAGTGGAAGGATAGAGAAGAGTTATCCAAGTATGCACATCGAGGATTCGAGCCCATAATGAAGAGGAAGCTCATGCCAAGCCATGGTGTGGGATAGGATTTTGTGATAGAGTGGAGCGTAGGAGAGACCCATCCTACGAAGAGGCTTGGAATCAAGGATACCAGTAGTGATAGTAGTGGTAGTGAGGGCCTGGGTGACGAAGCCCATACCCTTTGGCTTTTGTGGTATGTTGAAACCTTGATAAGAGGAAGAACGCACATGTGTGGTGCACGAGCATAAATTTTTGGTGCACTAGTGGACTCGAGAGAGGAATTGTCACACAGTCATGCACTTACAAGAAGAGAAGTTGGCACATAGTATAGTGGCGTGGAAATCCAATGTGATTTTGGCTCTTAGTGTAGTTGTGGTACATTAAGCATTCCAATGAGCAATGCATGGAGAAGTAGTGTTTTTAGTGGAGAAACCAACTCTACGGAAGTTGGTTGTGCACATATTGGGTTGGGAGATGATTCACATGGTGGAAGTACATAGATTATTCAAGAGGCAAGAGAACATAGTGGTGATGCACATTTACATTAGGAGGAGAAGGCACATGATGTGGATGTACTAGATGGGAAGGAATATGGAGGCTCCACTAGTGGTGGGGGAGACAAATAAATCATTTTGGATGGTCTTGCACGGTTTTAGCTAGATGTCTCTTTGGGTCCCCTCACACGAAATTTCAGGAGAAGATGGTCTTACCTCCCCNCTTACACATTTTTAATCAATAAGAAAACACAACACATAGAAAATAGGTTGAAGTTGAAGAGAGATAAGAAGAGGAAAGAAGTGACAAAACAATTAAACGAGAAGGTGAATTTAGTGATACTTTACCCCACGCGATAGTGCTATGGAAGAATCTAAACAACAACAATTTGAAGAATGGAACCAACCTTGGTCATAATATGGCCAATAAATATAGGTTGCCCATTTTTCATGGACTGGGTAAGGATGATACCAAGCAATATGGTATGTAAAGAGAGTTATAGATGAGGTGACTAATATCACACAACTAGAGACTACATTCAGATATCGATCCCTGACATGGTACATGAAATATAAGTGTATTGCACCAGCAGGATAGGTGAGGTACCTAGATAAGATCAAACAAGATCTGCATAAGGAATTTTAGAAGATGAAGTCAGAGTGCCAATGCATTACAAAAATCATGGATATCAAGTAGAAGGAAGGAGAGATCGTCTGGGACTATGACCAATGATTCAAAATATTTTTGGATAGGATAACATTCTAGATATAGGATGTGTAGCACAAATAATGGTTCATTTTGGGGTTTCTACCCCATATCTGAGTCCTTCTCACCCCAAAAAAGCTAATGACTTAGGCCAAGGAAATCAAAATTGCAATGTGGTTGGAATCCACTCCTGGAGGTGTAGAAACATTGGCGATGTTGGTGCAAGTTCAATCACAACTCGCCAACCTAAAAATACATTTGCAATATATGGCCAAGGATAAAGTCACGCATGAACATGTGTGGTGCACTACATTCCACTCAGAAGTGAATAGATGAGACAAGTGCCTGATCCTTCCAAATTATGTGGTCACTGGTGTTCCAAGTGATGAACCCCAATATTGTGCATTTTAGAGTGTTAACGGGCAAATCGATAAGTGCGGACACAAACTAATCTCCCTAACTTCAACATGAAATTAGAACAAAAGAGATCAAAATAAAAGATTCTCTTTAGATTTCATCGTAATGTAAAACTAGTTCAAAGAGGGACAAATGACATATCATTTAAACGTCGTTTAGTCCTTGCTAGTATCATCCTTGATCCATATTTGGATTTGTGGGATGTTGAACCTATTAATAATCACAAACCAAAAAAGTGAGAGAATAAGGATATATATATTCCAATGAAGCCTATGCATAAGATCAAGGATTTATACAATAGAAATGGAGACACTTTTATAGGGAAGAAATGTATCACTGCATTATATTGATGAAAGTGGAGAATAAAACCTATTCCTTGATGTTGCAAGGTCCCTTCCAATGGCCATTTTATTCAACACACACACCTTTTCTCCAATTCTTTTGATCAAGAGTATTCAAAACCTAGCATGGAAAGCTAAAGAAAAAGCTATCAAAAGTACAATCTTCAACATAATTCTTCATGCATAAGCTAGCCTAGCCTTTCCCATGAGATATCCCTCTTTATATAGAGTGAAGAGAGATGGATGAAGAGATCAAAGAAACGAGTGAGATCCAAACGGATCATAGGCCACCTCATCCTTCTGGAGATTCCATTCTATAACCTTCGAGAATTTCACCTTTTTCCTTTGCTTGAGCATCGTCACACCCTAAGCAAAAACATCCTGTGGTGACGTCGCAATCCATTTTTGTGAATCATGCAATGATCAAGCATCATCACACCCCAAGAATTTAGTAGGGTGCAACAATATCCTTTTATAGGGATTTTAAGAAAATAAAGATGATTCCATTTATCATGGAGAAAGTCTCATTTCTTCAGTAGCTTCATAGAACAGAGGAGTAAGTCATACATATATTGTCAGTTGATCAAAGGGTGAAAAGAATAATGTGTAACATAGAGGATCATATTTGACACTCTTTTACACCTTAGATTGACTTAATATTCACTTTTTGACCATATTTAGTAGTCATTCATGGGTATTTTGTATATTGTTTAATGAATGTTTGATTGAGGTGGATTTTTGTGTATTATGTATATTTTTTCTCTAATATTTTGTCAAAATATCTGTGTTCCACCAAATAGGTCAAGATTCAGAAATAAATGGCTCCAACACCATATAATTAGAGGATTTTTTCTCCTCAAAGGGGCTAACAACCAAAGATTAAGGAAAATTGTCCATACCTACCTCCTGGTGCGCTCCTTGTGCATTTATGACCACTTTTTATCAACAATAGTTAGAGGTACATATGTAAAGGGATGAGACCCATCATTCACTTATTCCTCTCCCATCATTCACTTATTCCTCTCCTTGATTTAAGAAGGCAGGTTGAAATTTATAGCTATATATAGGCCTCTAATTCTAGGAGAGAGAGAGAGAGAGAGAGAGAGAGAGAGAGAGAGAGAGAGAGAATTTTTTGGAGAATTGTTGTGTGCAGATTTTGTGAAGACTTATACTGAGAAATCAGAGCTTTCTTGCTCCTGCTATATTATTGATATTTATGAAATAAATACGGTTTTTCTTTTAATCTATTAAGGCCTATTTAAGGATCCTTGTGCTTCTTAGGTAGGGCCCATCCAAGAGGGATCAAGGGCCATGCTACTGTTTTTGTATTTTTTCATGCATATGGAGAAAGGGAGAGGCATTAAACCTCCCATTTTTTAAAATTTGAAATAATCCTATACAGATTTTTGTGCTGTAAGGTTGTAAATGTCAGTCCATACCTTTGTACAGGTAGTGGTTGGATTTCCTTAAAGGGTTTCTTGTAGCAATCCCATATCATAGTCAAGTCTGGGTAAACATTTATGAAACTTCAATGTAATAGATGAGGCTAGGTGAGAGAGGATGAGCTCGCAGAGCCCCTCTTTGGTAAGGAGATCTTGTATCAGATCTCAATAGGTAGAGAATGATAGAGAGTCCTAGGAGACCCAGGAGGTAGAATAGTTCTGAGAGAGAGAGAGCTTGAGAGAACTGAGACTTTGTTACAGTCCAAATTTTGTAATCATCTATATAGACACACAAAGATAATAGAAAAGAAGTTTTTCCTGCATATTGTTGTTCATGTGTTTCTGCATTTCATGAATGAATGTTTTAGATGTATGATAAATTTCATTTACAGTAGGAAGATAGATTTCTCTATCTTTGTTTGAGTTTGTTGTATCATTTTGGGTTCTTTAGGCCATGCAAGGAGTTCACAACAGAACATTGGAAGTTCTATATCCAGTGCAAGGAGTGCACATCTGAACTTTGCAGAGTCAGGGAATAACGTCCCAGGAGGGTGCATCAGAGTGATCAAGAATTTAAAGAGGAGCCTCAAGGTTGTTGAATATATTGGAGGTAAGATTGTGCAAAGAAGGCACATAGAGATAGAACTACTGAAGGTTTTGTACAACTCTTCAGGTGGGCATAGAGCAAGTGCAAGGAGTGCATGGGAAGGACTCTTTATCGAGTTCAGAGAGAACCAAAGTTACTGAGAACTCTGTAGAGCTCTTCCAAGTGGGAATTGATTCGGTGCAAGTGTGCACATAAGAACTCTATGTTGAATTTGGGAGAAACAAAGTTGTTGAATACTCTGTGAGAAAAATATTTGCAAGGAGTGCATCGAGCAGAAGAACGCCAGGAGGGTGAGAAGTATTTATTGTTCAATAAATCCTTCAGATTCTAAGTTTGATAAAATCCCGAAAACACAAGGTGTGTGTGGGAGATTGAAATATTCGAAGATATCAAGATCAAGAGGAGTAATGCAAAAGGTGCGTAAGAGTCAGATTTGTTCTAAGTCTTAAAGCTCAAAGGAGGGATAACGCTACAAGGGAGAAGGGATACCCAAAGGAGTTGGGTTCATAGGAGAAGGTTCAAAGGCCAAGATATTTGAATGTGGACTAAATGTTCTAAGTCGAAGAAAGTCTAAAGCCTAGGTGGAGGAGAAAAAACAACCATTTGATCCGGTTTTGGAGAAGAAACTGGACCATTAGATCTACGTCTAGTGAGAAAAGGAAGCAGAAGAGGAAGGAGTGCAGGAGAATCAGATCTCATCCATCAGATCTGAATGCGTGAGATCAACAATCATCAGATCAGAAGGAAGTGTGTGAACCTTATCACTTCACATATAGAGGAGATAAGATATCGGGGTTGAAACTTGATATTTCCAGAGTCTGGAGACCCAGAATAGAATTTAGGCCATTCGATCAGTGGAATAGATCTGAGCCATCAGATCACTGGAGGTGAAGACCAAGCGTTGGATCACCAGGAGGAATCACAGCCATTGATTTCTATAAGGTTAAGAGGGAGAGCGGTTTGAAACTTGATTTTTTCGAATTCTGGATTCCTGGAATGCCGAGGTGGAATCTCAGTTGTTCGATTGATCAAGCATGAGCCGTCAGATATTGCGAGTTCATAAAGATTCAATTTTGAGACTTGAAAATCCTGGAGCGTGGAGAGCCAAAGAGTTGGGGCATATCTGAACTGTTAAATCTAGGAGGGTACATGTCAGCATATCGAAATATCTGGAGGAAGGAGGAAGTTTGAGACTTGAAACACGTGAAGTGAGGAAATATGAAGAGCCAAGAGCCATTGATATGCGAGGGAACACTTGTCACTATATCATGCGCTCCAAGGAAACTTACATTGTAGTTTTAGTATGAGAACTAAAATAGTTGAAGTCTGGAGAGTGGAAGTAGCTCTGAGCCATCAGATCACCCGAAGTGAATCTGAACCGTAGGACTAGGAGAGGAGACATGGCGAGGATATGAGCACTCTGGGTAAAGTTATGAAGTGATCTATAGCTGTCAGATCAAGCGGAGATGTGGCATAGATCCATGCACTCTGGGTAAAGACTTGAAGTAAACTTCAGTTGTCGATTCGAGGAGGAGATACGTGGCAGAGGATTATCAACCCTGGATAAAAGAAACAGGGAGGCAGGAGTTTGACATTTGAGATTTTCGAAGCCCAGAAATACGAAGCGATGAGAGTCGTCAATGTGAAGGAGGAAACGCGGTGCTAGATCCAAATATCTGGAAGAAAATGGAGGAGGGAAAGTCTGAATACCCAGAGAAGATATTGATTGTTGATCAAGAAGGGAGTCTGAGGATCATTGATATGGTTGAGGAGGCTAAAGTCCCAAAGCAGGAGCATAGCCATTGATTTGGGAGGATATGTGTCAATAGATCTTCCAATCCAAAAGATATCCAGTCAGCAGAGGCGAGGCTTTTAGACTTGAAAGTCCCAAAGGTCGGATTAGTGGAGGATATCCTAGCCACACATTTAAAGGGATAGGTGTCATAAGATCTTTTATTCTGGAAGATTTCTTCACAGAGGTAGTGAAGGTTTGATACTTCAAAATCCCAAAGTTTGAAATCATGAAGGGATATGCTCTATATATTTGAGGAGGACAGATTTGAACCGTCATTCCAAGATACCGTCAAGATCGAGAGATCGACAGTCCCACAATATTTTAGAGACTGGAGGTGCGTTAGTTTTAGCAGGGAGACGCGTGTTCATGTGAGGACGTCATCCAAAGTCACATGTGGAAAGGGAGCTTGTGAAAGTTGAGAAACGAGATTCCTAAAGGCTGGACTCATGGAGGAGATCCTTGACGTATATTCAAGGGGACAGGTGGCAACATATCTTCCACTCTAGGAGATTTCCATATAGAGGAGAGTGGAGTTTTATATTTGAAACTCCCGAAGGTTGGAAGGGAAAAGTCAATAACAACTATTCATTTAAACAGACTACGTGTCAACATATCGTAGAGGTCTGTGGAGATGTGTGGATGGAGGAAAGAAGAGAGGAATGAAAATTGATAGTAGTCATTGATCGCAGGCAGTGCCAAAGGATCAAAGATCAATGGAAAGAAGGGATTGTGAGGCTAGGACATGCTCAGACGATAATATTCCTTGAGTGGGATGCAATTTCAACCATTGTTTTAGTGACGGGGTATGTGTCAGCATGAGAAGGATTGCGGGGAGAAAATTGGGTTGGTTGGAAACCACTCATGCCCACACCCGCAATCACACATTAGGAAAAAGGCATGGCCCAAGGACATATAAAGAAGGGGATAGTGAAAAGGAGCTAGCACCTGTGATCTAAAGAGCGCTAGAACGTGCAAACAGAGGGTGCGAGTGTCACAGGATCTGTGCCAAACAAAGGAAAGGGGCCTATGTATAATTGATCTGGGTTCATTCATGAGCCTGAAGAGTCGATCTGACTCAGCTATTGGAATGATCCACATACTGGGAGGTGGAAGAACCCCGAGGAGGAGGGGAGGGGGGAAGCATCATGTGGTATCAGAGCTAATTTTTGGTTATTCTGTAGTGGAGAGCCGAGAAAGGACATACTCTGATACACACCATCAGGTGGTATTAGAGAACATAATTGATTTCTATAGGCAACAGAGGTAATCAGAAGACCGAGCCTTTCTTACAGACAACAGACAAAGGAGAGATGGTGAAAGGAGATGACCTAATATAATCAGGTGGTATCACAAATAGGAGTTTTCCTATAGACAACAGGTGAAGGAAGACAAATAAATGATGCTCTGTGAGAACTTGTTGCAAGGACACAGTAGAAAAATTTTAAACATTCGGGTGAGTTGTAAGAGAAGATAGAGGTGCTCTTGGATGAAGAGTTATCTATAGACTTGTCAGGAGGGTAGGAAAGAGGTGGAAATGGCTACTGAAGGCCATGGACATGGTCGAAGAGAAGGCCACAAGAAGAAATGAAATCCAAAGATGGATTTGGAGCTCGTTGAGATAAGAGAGAGGATGGAGAAGCTTGCATTTAAAATGTAGCAGGATGAAAAAACACATTGGGTGTATGAGTGGCTCATGAAGAAGAAGGCAAAGTGTCCAGTAAAGAAATTGTTGGACAAAGAACAACGAATATTGATGAGAAGGTGGTTGATGCATACTGAAAACCTCAGTGACATAGAGGAGGAATTGATTCACATATGTGAACTAGAGACTGGGAGAAAAATCAGTGACAAGGAGGAGAAGAGATCAGATAAAGATGTCATAAACTGCCAAGTGGGCGGAAATGGACTTTCAAGTTGCTAGGTGGGCAATGGAAAGGGATCAGGTGGAGATATCGTATACTGCCAAAGGAGTAGTGTCGAAATCTCATATTGCCAAGTGGCCAACGAGATGGGATCGTTTGATCTCATAGACTGCCAAGTGTGCAACATAAAATTCCCAAATTACGAAGTGGACAGGGAGAAAGAGATGAGATTGTCTAAAAGTCTCGGGAGATCAGAAGTGATTTCATGTCAGCAAGGAGTGATGATAGGAGATGATTCATGTAGGTTTGTAGACCATGTGAATGACTATGATGAGAAGTTAAATACTACCATCACAAAAGAGGAGGATCAGAGGAGCATTCTCATTTATTGGAGGGATCAAGATATTCCTACTGAACAACCAGGTAGAGGCCAGTGCACATGATGAAAGTGAAGAAGAAGAATAAGAACAGACAACAATGATTGTCATAGAAGAAGAAGAGAAGGAACAAACACTAATGTTTTCCCCAGCAGAAGGAGAAGGGCATTCAACCGAATTGCTCAAAATTTTCAGCCAGGAAGCTGAAAAATAAATGACTGTTGCATTGGAGCTTGCAGCAAAAGAGGAAGCAAACAACATGGACTTTGCTGATCTATATGATGAATTGGAAGCCCTAGAGAGAAGGGTAATGGTGCAAATCTTACACATCCAACAGGTCAAGTTGGAGACAGATGGAAGAGAATACCAGCCAAAGGAACAACTGGAGGAAGTTGGAGTTGAACCAGCACAAGGAGAAATGGAAGAAGGCAATTTTTCAAAGGAAGAAGTTGCGCAACAACTCAGAGATAGGACTGCAGAACTGGATTTGGAAGTAGAGTGGAGATATAATTCCACAGGAGAATAAAATGACATGGGGGATCATGATTTTCTACCCACTGATAAGGAAGAATTGCAACCGAGAAGATTGCATCATAAGAGCTAGCCACTGGAGTATCTAGATGGATTAATATAAGAGATCAGGAAGTTGATGTTGAGGTCAGCAGAAGTAGTCAGCAAAGAAGAGATGAACAGAGGAGATTCTGCCATAGCAACAGGGAAGAAATGAAAAAAGAAGCAACAACAACAACAACATAGCTGGAGAGGAGCAAGAGGACAAATCCATAAAATAATTTGGGATCCAGGAGGATTTCAACACTAGAGAAGAGGAGCTCATGAGCAGGATCTCATGTTTTTCCTAGAAGGGGAGTATGATGTAGGAGCATCAATCCACCTTAGCAAATGCACCATCACACCAGCACACAAACGCACAATGGAGAAAGGGAGAGGCATTAAACCTCCAATTTTTTTAAATTTGAAATAATCCCATATGGATTTTTGTGTTGTAAGGTTGTAAATGTCACGCCATACCTTTGTACAGGTAGTGGTTGGATTTCCTTAAAGGGTTGATTGTAGCAGGACCATATCGTAGTCAGGTATGGGTAAAAATTTATGAAACTTCAATGTAATAGATGAGGTTAGGTGAGAGAGGACAATTTTGAAGAGCCCCTCTTTGGTAAGGAGATATTGTATTAGATTTCAATATGCAGAGAATGATAGAGAGTCTTAGGAGACTCAGGAGGTAGAATAGTTATGAGAGAGAGAGCTTGAGAGAACTGAGACTTTGTTACAGTTCAGTTTTTGTAATCATATTTATAGACACACAGAAATAATAGAGAAGCAGTTTTTCCTTCATATTGTTGTTCATGTGTTTATGTATTTGATGAATGAATGTTGTAGATGTATGATAAATTTCATTTATAGTAGGAATATAGATTTCTCTATCTTTGTTTGAGTTTATTGTATCATTATAGGTTCTTTAGGCCGTGCAAGGAGTGCACAACATAACATTGGAAGTTTTGCAACAAGTGCAGGGAGTGCGCATCTGAACTCTATGGAGTCAGGGAAGAACATGCTAGGAGGGCACATAAGAGTGATCACAAATTCAAAGAGGAACCTCAAAGTTGTTGAATATATTGGAGGTAATACTATGTAGAGAAGGCACAAGGAGACAAAAATACTAAAGGTTTTGTAGAGCTCTACCAGGTGGGCATTGAGCAAGTGCAAGGAGTGCATGGGAAGGACTCTTTATTGAGTTCAGAGAGAACCAAAGTTACTGAGAACTCTATAGAGCTCTGTTAGGTGGGAACTGAGTCGGTGCAAGTGTGCACAAAAGAAATCCATGTTGAGTTTGGGAGAAACAGATTTGTTGAATACTCTGTGAGGAAAATCTCTGCAAGGAGTGCATCGAGCAGAAGAACACCAGGAGGGAGAGAAGTATTTCTTGTTCAAGAAATCCTTTGGATTCCAAGTTTGAATAAATCTTGAGAATGAAAGGTGTGTGTGGGAGATCGAAATCTTTGAAGAGATTAAGATTAGGAGGAGTAACACAAAAGGTGCGTAAGAGTCAGACTTGTTCTAAGTCCTAAAGCTCAAAGGAAGGATAATGCTACAAGGGTAAAGCGGTACCTAAAGGAGTCAGGTTCATAGGAGAAGGCTCAAAGGCTGAGATCTTTGAAAGAGGACTAAATATTTTAAGTTGAAGAAATTATGAAGCTCGGGTGGAGGAGCAACGACAACTTCTGATTCGGCTATGGAGAAGAAACTAGACCGTTAGATCTACGTCCAGTGAGTGAAAGAAGAAGAAGAGGAAGGAGCACAAGAGAATTAGATCTCAAGTATCAATTCTGAACGTGTGAGATCGATAATCGTCAGATCAGAATGAAGTGCGTGAATCTTATCACTTCATGTACATAGAAGATAAGCTATCGTGGTTGAAACTTCAGATTTTCGGAGTCCAGAGAGATGGAATAGAATTTCGTCCATCCGATCAGTGGGATAGATCTGAGCCATCAGATCACTGGAGGGGAAGACCAAGAATTGGATCATTAGAAGGAATCACAACCATTTATTTCTGTAAGCTCAGGAGGGAGAGAGGTTCAAAACTTGAGATTCCTGAAGTCCAGAGTCCCAGAACACTGAGGTAGAATCTCAGCCATTCTATTGATCAAGCGTGAGCCATCAAATATTGTGAGTGCATAAAGAGTCAAGTTTGATACTTAAAACTCTTGGAGCATGGAGAGTTGAAGAGCCGGGGAATATCTGGAATGTTGAAGCCAGGAGGGTATGTGTCAGCAACACAAAACATCTAGAGGAAGGAAAATGTTTGAGACTTGAAACACGCAAAGTGTGGAAAGCCGAAGAGCCAAGAGCCATCGATCTGCAAAGGGACACTTTTCATCGGATCGTGAGCTCTGGGGAAAGTTACATTGTAGTTTTAGTCTAAGAACTGAAATAGCTGAAGTCCAAAGAGTCGAAGTAGCTCTGAGCTGCCAGATCACCCAAAGTGAATCTGAGTCATAGGATTAGGAGAGGAGACATGGTGAGGATCTGAGCACTCTGGGTAAAGTCCTAAAGTGATATGTATTCGTGAGATCAAGGGGAGACATGGCATAGATCCATGCACTTTGGGTAAAGACCTGAAGTAAACTTTAGTTGTCGATTCGAGGAGGAGACATGCGACAAAGGATTATCAACTCTAGATAAAAGAAATAGGGAGGAAGGAGTTTGACATCTGCAATTTCCAAAGCCTGGAAATCTGAAGCGACGAGAGCCGTCGATGTGAAGGAGGACAAGCGGTGCTAGATCCAGAGCTCCGGAGGAAAACAGAGGAGGGAAAGTCTGAAGACCCGAAGAAGATCTTGATCATTGATTAAGAAGGGATTCTGATGACTGTTGATTTGGTTGAGGAGACAAAAGACCCGAAGTGGGAGTAGATTCATTGATTGGGGAGGATACATGTTAGTATATCTTCCACTCCAGAATATATCCAGTCGGTAGAGGTGAGGATTTGAGACTTGAAAGTCCCGAAGGCCAGATTAGTGGAGGAGATCCTAGCTGCACATTTAAAGGGACAGGTGTCGTAATATCTTTCATTCCTGATGATTTCCACACAGATGTAGTGAAGGTTTGAGACTTCAAAATCCCGAAGTCCAGAATCACGAAGGGCTCTGGTTCATAGATTTGAGGAGGATGGATATGAGCCGTCAATAAAGGATACCGTCAAGATCGAGAGATTGACAGTCCAACAATATTTCAGATATTGGAGGTGCATGAGATTTAGCAGGGAGTCACATGGTCATGTGAGGATGCCTTCCAAAGTCAAATGTGAAGAGGGAGCTTAGCAAAGGGAGCTTGTGAAAGTTGAGAGTCGAGATTCCTGAAGGCCAGACTCACGAAGGAGATCTTTGCCGTAGATTCAAGGGGACAGGTGGCAACAGATCTTCCACTCTAGGAGATTTCCATATAGAGGAAAGTGAAGTTTGAGAGTTCAAATTCCCAAAGGACGAAAATGCAGAGTCAACAACAGTCATTTATTCAAGTGGACTACATGTTGACAGATCGTAGAGGTCAGTGGAGATGCGTGGACGAAGGAAAGAAGAGATGAACAAAAACTGATAGTAGTCGTTGATCGTAGGTAGTGCCAAAGTAGTAGATATTGACAGACAGAAGGGATTGCGGGGCCAAATCATGCTCAGATGATAATATTCCTTGAGTAGATCGCAATTTCAACCACTGTTTTAGTGTTGGGGTACGTGTCAGCATGAGAAGGATTGCGGGGAGAAAAGTGGGTTGGTTGGAAACCACTCTTGCCTGTGCCCACAATCACACATTAGCACAAAGGCATGGCCCAAGGACATATGAATAAGGGGCTAGTGAAAAGGATCTAGCGCTCGTGAACTAAAGAGCGCTAGAACGCAAAGACAAAGGGTGAGAGTGTCACAGGACCTACGCCAAACGAAGGAAAGGGGCCTATGTATAATTGATCCGGGTTCATTCATGAGTCCAAAGAGTCGATCTGACTCAAAAATTGGAATGATCCAGAGACCGGGAGGTCACAGAACCCTGAAGAGGAGGGGAGGGGGGTTGCATCATTGTTCATGATCAATTTCAATTTTGTTAATATTATGATTAATTGGCTAGTTGCAACAACATCTTGTAGAAATGTTCAATAACCTTTTGGAGCAATATTAGGTACCTCTTAAGGCCAAGAACCTTAGATTCACTTCATTTATTTATAGTCTATCTTTTTCCATGATTTTCAAGACTTGCACTACCTTTTTAGAGTCCATTTTTATTACTATAGGAGTTTCTTGTAGAAACTCTATAGTTCCTATAGAACTACATAGTTCCTATAGAACTACATAGTTCCTATAGAATTCTCTCGTAGGTTTGTTTTAGCTTCATATTTTGACTAAGATTAATCTTATTTTCCTTAAGGCATCAATAAACAATAAAATTACATTTAGATTGATATTGATCAAAAGGTTATCTTGATTTATTCATGCATTATCATAAATTTACTTCGATTACAATTTTCTGTCATAGTTTAAGGGCTTTACTTATATTACAGTTTTTTTTTCATGGTTTATATTGTATTCATATTTTTCGTTTTACTATAAACTATTGGACACACTGACCACACTGAGAGGGGAGGCTGAATTAGTGTAGAGCTATTTTTCAAACTTCCCTTCACAAAACTTATTAGCTAGCAATCACCAATTACGCAACATTCATTACTGTCATTTATAATTAATTGTATGTCAACATATATCATTAATAATTCATCACCACAAGGAACACAAAGAACGCAAGATGTATGTATAATTTTTCTTTTTATTACATACTACAATCCTTGGGTTATCAACAACAACTGAATAGAGTTACAACTCCACAAGAGCACCAGATCTACAATGCAAGAATCAACTTACACAACTCAACACCAACTGAGAAGAGGAATAAATCCTCAACAGATACCAATCTGTCAACAAGTATGTGACCTGTCAGTAGTGCAACATGCGTATGTACTACAACCTACATATGCCTTAGGGTTTTCTCTCTATGAAAAACTCAGATCCTTTGCAGCCTTCAGTCACATCTACTTCAGTCTTTCTTTGTCCTATATGAACCATAAAGAATCACAACACATCTATGCTCTCCGAGATCTTAGTCATGCTCCTCAACCATACAATATGAATGCCACTTAGTCATGTATAAAAAACTAGTATACTATGGAAATTATATTAGTACTGAATCATAAGAGTGTTTCTCACTCTATCAATCAACCAACATGACCATATCACAACAACCATACCAAGAATTCCTTAAGCATTCACCATACAATAAGCATTAATATCCATCAAGACAACTATCAACTTTGTAACCATACCAGAGTTTCTATGGCAGATCTAAGACCATGGAATGCAGATATGGAACTTGCTTCAAATTTCAAGAACCTGGCATCAACACACACTCAAGTCTCCATGACTTCATCCAACTATACGCACTCTTTTTTCATTCAACCCCTTGCTATGCTCTTCAAGCTATGCTCAAGAGATGATTTTCACAAGAGACCTTTGCTTCTTATTTATAATCTCCAACTAGCTTCCTTAGAAGCATCTTCTAGGCCACTTTGTTCACATAGCCACTTTGTCCACATAGTCACCTATGTCCAACTTTTCCCAATTTTCCACTTGTCCATGTATCCAATATCCACTTGACCACTTAACCCATTTTCCTCTTTTTAGGGTTAACATTAATATAACCACTTTCCATAATTATAAAGTTCTCCATTTACTTTATTATTTAAATAATCCTCCTTGACTTTGTCACTTCACTTTATTATTTAAATAATCCTCTTTGATTTTGTCACTTCACTTTAATATTTAAATAATCCTTTTTGACTTTGTCACTTCACTTTATTATTTAAATAATCCTCCTTGACTTTGTCACTTCACTTTATTATTTAAATAATCCTCTTTGATTTTGTCACTTCACTTTATTATTTAAATAATTCTCTTTGACTTTGTCACTTCACTTTATTATTTAAATAATCCTCTTTGATTTTGTCACTTCACTTTATTATTTAAATAATCTTCTTTGACTTTGTCACTTCCCTTTATTGTTTAAATAATCCTCTTTGATTTTGTCACTTCACTTTATTATTAAATAATCTCTTATTTGCAAGAACTTTGACTTCTTTGACCTTTTGGGGCT
>JASDQU010104924.1:19710-31296 GCA_032191745.1 Picea mariana
AGAGAGAGAGAGAGAGAGAGAGATTTTTGGAGAATTGTTGTGTGCAGATTTTGTGAAGACTTATACTGAGAAATCAGAGCTTTCTTGCTCCTGAAATATGGTTTTTCTTTTAATCTATTAAGGCCTATTTAAAGATCCTTGTGCTTCTTGGGTAGGGCCCATCCAAGAGGGATCAAGGGTTGTGCTACTGTTTTTGTATTTTTTCATGCATATGGAGAAAGGGAGAGGCATTAAAACTCCCATTTTTTTAAATTTGAAATAATCCTATACAGATTTTTGTGCTGTAAGGTTGTAAATGTCGGTCCATACCTTTGTACAGGTAGTGGTTGGATTTCCTTAAAGGGTTTCTTGTAGCAAGCCCATATCATAGTCAGGTCCGGGTAAACATTTATGAAACTTCAATGTAATAGATGAGGCTAGGTGAGAGAGGATGAGATCGCAAAGCCCCTCTTTGGTAAGGAGATCTTGTATCAGATTTCAATAGGTAGAGAATGATAGAGAGTCCTAGGAGACCCAGGAGGTAGAATAGTTCTGAGAGAGAGAGAGATTGAGAGAAATGAGACTCTGTTACTGTCCAAATTTTGTAATCATCTGTATAGACACACAAAGATAATAGAAAAGAATTTTTTCCTGCATATTGTTGTTCATGTGTTTCTGCATTTCATGAATGAATGTTGTAGATGTATGATAAATTTCATTTACAGTAGGAAGATAGATTTCTCTATCTTTGTTTGAGTTTGTTGTATCATTTTGGGTTCTTTAGGCCATGCAAGGAGTTCACAACAGAACATTGGAAGTTCTATATCCAGTGCAAGGAGTGAACATATGAACTTTGTGGAGTCATGGAATAACGTCCCAGGAGGGTGCATCAGAGTGATCAAGAATTCAAAGAGGAGCCTCAAGGTTGTTGAATATNTGTACAACTCTTCAGGTGGGCATCGAGCAAGTGCAAGGAGTGCATGGGAAGGACTCTTTGTCGAGTTCAGAGAGAACCAAAATTACTGAGAACTCTATAGAGCTCTTCCAAGTGGGAATTGATCTGGTGCAAGTGTGCACATAAGAACTCCATGTTGAGTTTGGGAGAAACAAAGTTGTTGAATACTCTGTGAGGAAAATATTTGCAAGGAGTGCATCGAGCAAAAGAACGCCAGGAGGGTGAGAAGTATTTATTGTTCAATAAATTTTTCGGATTCTAAGTTTGATGAAATCTCGAAAACATAAGGTGTGTGTGGGAGATTGAAATATTCGAAGATATCAAGATCAAGAGGAGTAATGAAAAAGGTGCGTAAGAGTCGGATTTGTTCTAAGTCCTAAAGCTCAAAGGAGGGATAACGCTACAAGGGAGAAGGGATAACCAAAGGAGTTGGGTTCGCAGGAGAAGGTTCAAAGGCCAAGATATTTGAACGTGGACTAAACGTTCTAAGTCGAAGAAAGTCTGAATCCTAGGTGGAGGAGAAAAAACAACCATTTGATTCGGTTGTGGAGAAGAAACTGGACCGTTAGATCTACGTCTAGTGAGAAAAGGAAGCAGAAGAGGAAGGAGTGCAGGAGAATCAGATCTCAACCGTCAGATCTGAATGCATGAGATCAACAATCATCAGATCAGAAGGAAGTGCGTGAACCATATCACTTCACATATAGAGGAGATAAGATATCGGGGTTGAAACTTGATATTTCTGGAGTCTGGAGACCCAGAATAGAATTTAGGCTATCCGATCAGTGGGATAGATATGAGCCATCAGATCACTGGAGGTGAAGACCAAGCGTTGGATCACCAGGAGGAATCACAACCATTGATTTCTATAAGGTTAAGAGGGAGAGCGGTTTGAAACTTGATTTTTCTGAATTTTGGATTCCTGGAATGTCGAGGTGGAATCTCAGTCGTTCGATTGATCAAGCATGAGCCGTTAGATATTGCGAGTTCAGAAAGATTCAATTTTGAGACTTGAAAATCCTGGAGCATGGATAGCCAAAGATTTGGGCCATATTTGAACTGTTGAAGCCAGGAGGGTACATGTTAGCATCTCAAAAGATCTGGAGGAAGGAGGAAGTTTGAGACTTGAAACATGCGAAGTGAGGAAAGATGAAGAGCCAAGAGCCATTGATATGCGAGGGGACACTTGTCACTATATCATGCACTCCAAGGAAACTTACATTGTAGTTTCAGTATGAGAACTAAAATAGCTAAAGTCTGGAGAGTTGAAGTAGCTCTGAGCCGTCAGATCACCCGAAGTGAATCTGAACCGTAGGACTAGGAGAGGAGATGTGGAGAGGATATGAGCACTCTAGGTAAAGTTCTGAAGTGATCTGTAGCCATCAGATCAAGCGGAGATGTGGCATAGATCCATGCACTCTGGGTAAAGACTTGAAGTAAACTTCAGTCGTCGATTTGAGGAGGAGATATGCGGCAGAGGATTATCAACTCTGGATAAAAGCAACAGGGAGAAAAGAGTTTGACATTTGAGATTTTTGAAGCCCAGAAATATGAAGCGATGAGAGCCGTCAATGTGAAGGAGAAAATGCGGTGCCAGATCCAAATATCTAGAAGAAAATGGAGGAGGGAAAGTCTGAAGACCTAGAGAAGATCTTGATTGTTGATCAAGAAGGTAATCTGAGGATCGTTGATATGGTTAAAGAGGCTAAAGTCCCAAAGCAGGAGCATAGCCATTGATTTGGGAGGATACGTGTCAATAGATCTTCCAATCCAGAAGATATCCAGTTAGCAGAGGTGAGGCTTTTAGAATTGAAAGTTCTGAAGGCCAGGTTAGTGGAGGAGATCCTAGCCACACATTTAAAGGGATAGGTTTCATAATATCTTTCATTCTGGAAGATTTCTTCACATAGCTAGTGAAGGTTTGATACTTCAAAATCCCAAAGTTTGAAATCGTGAAGGGATCTGCTCCGTATATTTGAAGAGGACAGATCTGAACCGTCATTCCAGGATACCGTCAAGATCGAGAGATCGACAGTCCCACAATATTTTAGAGACTGGAGGTGCGTTAGTTTTAGCAGGGAGTCACGTGTTCATGTGAGGACGTCATCCAAAGTCACATGTGGAAAGGGAGCTTGTGAAAGTTGAGAATCAAGATTCCTGAAGGTTAGACTCATGGAGGAGATCCTGGACGTATATTCAAGGGGACAGGTGGCAACATAAATTCCACTCTGGGAGATTGCCATATAGAGGAGAGTGGAGTTTTATATTTGAAACTCTCGAAGGTTGGAAGGGCAGAGTCAATAACAAATATTCATTTGAGCGGACTACGTGTCAACATATCATAGAGGTCTGTGGAGATGTGTGGATGGAGGAAAGAAGAGAGGAATGAAAATTGATAGTAGTCATTGATCGTAGGCAGTGCCAAAGGATCAAAGATCAATGGAAAGAAGGGATTGTGAGGCTAGGACATGCTCGGATGATAATATTCCTTGAGTGGGATGCAATTTCAACCATTGTTTTAGTGACGGGGTATGTGTCAGCATGAGAAGGATTGCGGGGAGAAAATTGGGTTGGTTGGAAACCACTCGTGCCCACACCCACAATCACACATTAGGAAAAAGGCATGGCCCAAGGGCATATGAAGAAGGGGATAGTGAAAAGGAGCTAGCGCCTGTGATCTGAAGAGCGCTAGAATGCGCAAACAGATGGTGCGGGTGTCACAGGATCTGTGCCAAACAAAGGAAAGGGGCCTATGTATAATTGATCTGGGTTCATTCATGAGCCTAAAGAGTCGATCCGACTCAGCTATTGGAACGATCTAGATACTGGGAGGTGGTAGAACCCTGAGGAGGAGGGGAGGGGGGAAGCATCATGTGGTATCAGAGCTAATTTTTGGTTATTCTGTAGTGGAGAGCCGAGAAAGGACATACTCTGATACACACCATCATGTGGTATTAGAGAACATAATTGATTTCTATAGGCAATAGAGGTAATCAGAATACCGATCCTTTCTTACAGACAATAGACAAAGGAGATACGGTGAAAAGAGATGACCTAATATAATCAGGTGGTATCACAAATAGGAGTTTTCCTATAGACAACAGGTGAAGGAAGGCAAATCATTGATTCTCTGTGAGAACTTGTTGCAAGGACACAGTAGCAAAATTTTAAACATTCGGGTGAGTTGTAAGAGAAGATAGAGGTGCTCTTGGATGAAGAGTTATCCATAGACTTGCCAGGAGGGTAGGAAAGAGGTGGAAATGGCTACTGAAGGCCATGAACATGGTCGAAGAGAAGGCCGCAAGAAGAAATGAAATCCAAAGATGGATTTGGAGCTCATTGAGATAAGAGCGAGGATGGAGAAGCTTGCATTTAAAATGCAGCAGGATGCAAAAACACATTGGGTGTATGAGTGGCTCATGAAGAAGAACGCGAAGTGTCCAGTAAAGAAATTGTTTGCCAAAGAACAATGAATATTGATGAGAAGGTGGTTGATGCATACTGAAAACCTCAGTGACACAGAGGAGGAATTGATTCACATATGTGAACCAGAGACTGGGAGAAAAATCAGTGACGAGGAGGAGAAGAGATCATATGAAGATGTCATAAACTGCCAAGTGGGCGGAAATGGACTTTCAATTTGCTAGGTGGGAAATGGAAAGGGATCAGGTGGAGATCTCGTATACTTCCAAAGGAGTAGTGTCAAAATTTCATATTGCCAATTCGCCAACGAGATGGGATCGTTTGATCTCATAGACTGCCAAGTGTGCAACAGAAAATTCCCAAATTACGAAGTGGATAGGGAGAAAGAGATGAGATTGTCTAAAAGTCTCGGGAGATCAAAAGTGATTTCATGTCAGCGAGGAGTGATAATAGGAGATGATTCATGTAGGTTTGCATACCATGTGAATGAATATGATGAGAAGTTAAATACTACCATCACAAAAGAGGAGGATCAGAGGAGCATTCTCATTTATTGGAGGGATCAAGATATTCCTACTGAACAACCAGGTAGAGGCCAGTGCACATGATGAAAGTGAAGAAGAAGAATAAGGACAGACAACAATGACTGTCATAGAAGAAGAAGAGAAGGAACAGACACTAATTTTTTCCCCAGCAGAAGGAGAAGGGCATTCAACCGAATTGCTCAAAATTTTCAGTCAGGAAGATGAACAAGAAATGACTATTGCATTGGAGCTTGCAGCAGAAGAGGAAGAAAACAACATGGAATTTGCTGATCTATATGATGAATTGGAAGCCCTAGAGAGAAGGGTAATGATGCAAATCTTACACATCCAACAGGTCAAGTTGGAGACAGATGGAGGAGAATACCAGCCAGAGGAACAACTGGAGGAAGTTGGAGTTGAACCAGCACAAGGAGAAATGGAAGAAGGCAATTTTTCAAAGGAAGAAGTTGAAAAGCAACTCGGAGATAGGACTGCAGAACTGGATTTGGAAGTAGAGTGGAGATATAATTCCATAGGAGAATAAAATGACATGGGGGATCATGATTTTCTACCCACTGATAAGGAAGAATTGCAACCGAGAAGATTGCATCACAAGAGCTAGCCACTGGAGTATCTAGATAGAGTAATAGAAGAGATCAGGAAGTTGATGTTGAGGTCAGTAGAAGTAGTTAGCAAAGGAGAGATGAACAAAGGAGATTCTTCCATAGCAACAGGGAAGAAATGAAAAAAGAAGCAGCAACAACAACAACATAGCTGGAGAGGAGCAAGAGGACAACTCCATAAAATAATTTGGGATCCAGGAGGATTTCAACACTGGAGAAGAGGATCTCATGAGCAGGATCTCATGTTTTTCCTAGCAGGGGAGTATGATGTAGGAGCATCAATCCACCTTAGCAAATGCACCATCACACCAGCACACAAACGCACAATGGAGAAAGGGAGAGGCATTAAACCTCCCATTTTTTTAAATTTGAAATAATCCCATATGGATTTTTGTGTTGTAAGGTTGCAAATGTCGGGCCATACCTTTGTACAGGTAGTGGTTGGATTTCCTTAAAGGGTTGATTGTAGTAGGACTAGATCATAGTTAGGTATGGGTAAAAATTTATGAAACTTCAATGTAATAGATGAGGTTAGGTGAGAGAGGACGATTTTGAAGAGCCCCTTTTTGGTAAGGAGATCTTGTATTAGATTTCAATATGCAGAGAATGATAGAGAGTCTTAGGAGACTCAGAAGGTAGAATAGATATGAGAGAGAGAGATTGAGAGAACTGAGACTTTGTTACAGTTCAGTTTTTGTAATCATATTTATAGACACACAAAAATAATAGAAAAACAGTTTTTCCTGCATATTGTTGTTCATGTGTTTATGTGTTTGATGAATGAATGTTGTAGATGTATGATAAATTTCATTTACAGTAGGAAGATAGATTTCTCTATCTTTGTTTGAGTTTATTGTATCACTATGGGTTCTTTAGGCTGTGCAAGGAGTGCACAACATAACATTGGAAGTTTTACAGCCAGCGCAAGGAGTATGCATCTGAACTCTATGGAGTCAGGGAAGAACATGCTAGGAGGGCACATAAGAGTGATCACAAATTCAAAAAGGAGCCTCAATGTTTTTGAATATATTGGAGGTAATACTATGTAGAGAAGGCACAAGGAGACAAAAATACTGAAGGTTTTGTAGAGCTCTGCCAAGTGGGCATCGAGAAAGTGCAAGGAGTGCATGGGAAGGACTCTTTATTGAGTTCAGAGAGAACCAGAGTTACTGAGAACTCTATAGAGCTCTGTCAGGTGGGAATTGAGTCGGTGCAAGTGTGCACAGAAGAAATCCATGTTGAGTTTGGGAGAAACAGATTTGTTGAATACTCTGTGAGGAAAAGCTCTGCAAGGAGTGCATCAAGCAGAAGAACGCCAGGAGGGAGAGAAGTATTTCTTGTTCAAGAAATCCTTTGGATTCCGAGTTTGAATAAATCTTGAGAATGAAAGGTGTGCGTGGGAGATCAAAATCTTTGAAGAGATTAAGATTAGGAGGAGTAACACAAAAGGTGCGTAAGAGTCAGACTTGCTCTAAGTCCTAAAGCTCAAAGGAAGGATAACGCTACAAGGGAAAAGAGATACCTAAAGGAGTCAGGCTCACAGGAGAAGGCTCAAAGGCTGAGATCTTTGAAAGAGGACTAAATATTCTAAGTCGAAGAAATTATGAAGCTCAGGTGGAGGAGAAACGACAACTGTCTGATTCGGCTATGGAGAAGAAACTAGACAGTTAGATCTATGTCCAGTGAGCGAAGGAAGAATAAGAGGAACGAGCACAAGAGAATCATATCTCAACTATCAAATTTGAACGTGTGAGATCGACAATCGTCAGATCAGAAGGAAGTGCATGAATCTTATCACTTCATGTACATAGAAGATAAGCTATCGTGGTTGAAACTTCAGATTTTCGGAGTCCAGAGAGATGGAATAGAATTTCGTCCATCCGATCAGTGGGATAGATCTGAGCCATCAGATCACTGGAGGGGAAGACCAAGAATTGGATCATTAGAAGGAATCACAACCATTTATTTCTGTAAGCTCAGGAGGGAGAGAGGTTCAAAACTTGAGATTCCTGAAGTCCAGAGTCCCAGAACACTGAGGTAGAATCTCAGCCATTCTATTGATCAAGCGTGAGCCATCAAATATTGTGAGTGCATAAAGAGTCAAGTTTGATACTTAAAACTCTTGGAGCATGAAGAGTTGAAGAGCCAGGGAATATCTGGAATGTTGAAGCCAGGAGGGTACGTGTCAGCAACACAAAACATCTGGAGGAAGGAAAATGTTTGAGACTTGAAACACGCGAAGTGTGGAAAGCCGAAGAGCCGAGAGCCATCGATATGCAAGGGGACACTTTTCACCGGATCATGAGCTCTGGGGAAAGTTACATTGTAGTTTTAGTCTAAGAACTGAAATAGCCGAAGTCCAAAGAGTCGAAGTAGCTCTGAGTTGCCAGATCACCCAAAGTGAATCTGAGTCATAGGATTAGGAGAGGAGACATGGTGAGGATCTGAGCACTCTAGGTAAAGTCCTAAAGTGATATGTATTCATGAGATCAAGGGGAGACATGGCATAGATCCATGCACTTTGGGTAAAGACTTGAAGTAAACTTTAGCTGTCGATTCGAGGAGGACACATGCGACAAAGGATTATCAACTCCGGATAAAAGAAACAGGGAGGAAGGAGTTTGACGTCTGTGATTTCCGAAGCCTGGAAATCTGAAGCGACAAGAGCCATCGATCTGAAGGAGGACAAGCGGCACTAGATCCAGAGCTCTGGAAGAAAACAGAGGAGGGAAAGTCTGAAGACCCGAAGAATATCTTGATCGTTAATTAAGAAGGGATTCTGATGACCGTTGATTTGGTTGAGGAGACGAAAGACCCGAAGTGGGAGTAGATTCATTGATTGGGGAGGATACGTGTCAGTAGATCTTCCACTCTAGAATATATCCAGTCAATAGAGGTGAGGATTTGAGACTTGAAAGTCCCAAAGGCCATATTAGTGGAGGAGATCCTAGCTGCACATTTAAAGGGACAGGTGTCGTAATATCTTTCATTCCTGATGATTTCCACACAGATGTAGTGAAGGTTTGAGACTTCAAAATCCCAAAGTCTAGAATCGCGAAGGGCTCTGGTTCGTAGATTTGAGGAGGATGGATATGAACCATCAATCAAGGATACTGTCAAGATCGAGAGATCGACGGTCCAACAATATTTCAGAGATTGGAGGTGCATGAGATTTAGCAGGGAGTCACATGGTCATGTGAGGATGTCGTCCAAAGTCAAATGTGAAGAGGGAGCTTAGCAAAGGGAGCTTGTGAAAGTTGAGAGTCGAGATTCCTGAAGGCCAGACTCACGGAGGAGATCTTGGCCGTAGATTCAAGGGGACAGGTGGCAACAGATCTTCCACTCTAGGAGATTTCCATAGAGAGGAAAGTGGAGTTTGAGAGTTCAAATTCCCAAAGGCCGAAAATGCAGAGTCAACAACAGTCATTTTTCAAGCGGACTACATGTTGACAGATCATAGAGATCAGTGGAGATGCGTGGACGAAGGAAAGAAGAGAGGAACAAAAACTGATAGTAGTCATTGATCGTAGGTAGTGCCAAAGTAGCAGAGATTGATGGACATAAGGGATTGTGGGGCCAAAACATGCTCAGATGATAATATTCCTTGAGTAGATCATAATTTCAACCACTGTTTTAGTGTTGGGGTACATGTCAGCACGAGAAGGTTTGCGGGGTGAAAAGTGGGTTGGTTGGAAACCACTCTTGCCTACGCCCGCAATCACACATTAGCACAAAGGCATGGCCCAAGGACATATGAATAAGGGTCTAGTGAAAAGGATCTGGCGCTCATGAACTAAAGAACGCTAGAACGCAAAGACAAAGGGTGCGAGTGTCACAGGACTTGCGCCAAACGAAGGAAAGGGGCCTGTGTATAATTGATCTGGGTTCATTCATGAGCTCGAAGAGTCGATCTGACTCAACAATTGGAATGATCCAGAGACTGAGAGGTCACATAACCCTGAAGAGGAGGGGAGGAGGGTTGCATCATTGTTCATGATCAATTTCAATTTTGTTAATATTATGATTAACTGGCTAGTTGCAACAACATCTTGTAGAAATGTTCAATAACCTTTTGGAGCAATCTTAGGTACCTCTTAAGGCCAAGAACCTTAGATTCACTTCATTTATTTATAGTCTATCTTTTTCCATGATTTTCAAGACTTGCACTACCTTTTTAGAGTCCATTTTTATTACTATAGGAGTTTCTTGTAGAAACTCTACAGTTCCAGTAGAACTACATAGTTCCTATAGAATTCTCTCGTAGGGTTGTTTTAGCTTCATATTTTGACTAAGATTAATCTTATTTTCATGAAGGCATCAATAAACAATAAAATTACATTTAGATTGATATTGATCAAAAGGTTATCTTGATTTATTCATGCATTAGCATAAATTTACTTCGATTACAATTTTCTGTCATAGTTTAAGGGCTTTACTTATATTACAGGTTTTTTTTCATAGTTTAGATTCTATTCATATTTTCATTTTAGTATCAACTATTGGACACACAGACCACACTGAGAGGGGAGGCTGAATTAGTGTAGATCTATTTTTCAAACTTCCCTTCACAAAACTTATTAGCTAGCAATCGCCAATTACGCAACATTCATTACTGTCATTTATAATTAATTGTATGTCAACATATATCATTAATAAGTCATCACCACAAGGAACACAAAGAACACAAGATGTATGTACAATTTTTCTTTTTATTACATACTACAATCCTTGGGTTATCAACAACAACTGAATAGAGTTAAAACTCCACAAGAGCACCAGATCTACAATGCAAGAATCAACTTACACAACTCAACATCAACTGAGAAGAGGAATAAATCCTCAACAGATACCAATCTATCAATAGGTACGTGACCTGTCAGTAGTGCAACACGCGTATGTACTACAACCTGCATATGCCTTAGGGTTTTCTCTCTATGAAAAACTCAGATCCTTTGCAGCCTTCAGTCACATCTACTTCAGTCTTTCATTGTCCTATATGAACCATAAAGAATCACAACACATCTATGCTCTCCCAGATCTTAGTAATGCTCCTCAACCATACAATATGAATGCTACTTAGTCATGTATAAAAAACTAGTATACTATGGAAATTATATTAGTACTGAATCATAAGAGTGTTTCTCACTCTATCAATCAACCAACATAACCATATCAAAACAACCATACCAAGAATTCCTTAAGCATTCACCATACAATAAGCATTAATATCCATTAAGACAACTATGTAACCATACCAAAGTTTCTATGGCAGATCTGAGCCCATGGAATGAAGATATGAAACTTGCATCAAACTTCAAGAACCTGGCATCAACACACACTCAAGTCTCCATGACTTCATCCAACAATACACACTCTTTTTTCATTCAACCCCTTGCTATGCTCTTCAAGCTATGCTCAAGAGATGATTTTCACAAGAGACCTTTGCTTCTTATTTATAATCTCCAACTAGCTTCCTTAGAAGCATCTTCTAGGCCACTTTGTTCACATAGCCACTTTGTCCACATAGTCACCTATGTCCAACTTTTCCCAATTTTCCACTTGTCCATGTATCCAATATCCACTTGACCACTTAACCCATTTTCCTCTTTTTAGGGTTAACATTAATATAACCACTTTCCATAATTATAAAGTTCTCCATTTACTTTATTATTTAAATAATCCTCCTTGACTTTGTCACTTCACTTTATTATTTAAATAATCCTCTTTGATTTTGTCACTTCACTTTAATATTTAAATAATCCTTTTTGACTTTGTCACTTCACTTTATTATTTAAATAATCCTCCTTGACTTTGTCACTTCACTTTATTATTTAAATAATCCTCTTTGATTTTGTCACTTCACTTTATTATTTAAATAATTCTCTTTGACTTTGTCACTTCACTTTATTATTTAAATAATCCTCTTTGATTTTGTCACTTCACTTTATTATTTAAATAATCTTCTTTGACTTTGTCACTTCCCTTTATTGTTTAAATAATCCTCTTTGATTTTGTCACTTCACTTTATTATTAAATAATCTCTTATTTGCAAGAACTTTGACTTCTTTGACCTTTTGGGGCT
>JASDQU010104924.1:50984-63785 GCA_032191745.1 Picea mariana
ATTTTGGTGTTTCATATCCTATCATTAGGTTTTTGGATTTATAGGGTTTTGGAATTCATGTTTATCATAAAAATGATTTAGAGCCTCATTGTAATCATCTTCTTGTGAATGAGCATAATCGTCACATCTCTTCTCAGAGATAAAGCTACCACCATTCTAGTGAGTCTTGCACTCTGTATTTTTACAGTCTCTTTACAATTATTTCGTTAATAGAAATCAAGTATTGTTGTATTTCTTTGTTTCTGGAATTTTTCATGAGTATTTCATTGTAACTTCTCTTATTTCATTTCCTTCTAAAAATAATCTGGATCAATGGTATTAGAGCAGGCTCCTCTTGATCATTTCTTAGCACATGTCCCCGACAAGGTCTGAGTATAACCAGTTGGGTATCGAGCTTGTCTCTCTTGAGGAAAATCATTATCGCACACCCAAGAAACCCTCTATGACTATAGAAAAGAAAAATGGTGGAGAAAAATATTTTATTAACATGTTTCTTGAGCAAGATATTGAACGACAAAGGGACAAAATGATGGAGAATTTTCACACATCCTTCAATACCTACTAATAGAAATAGGTTCATCTTCATCAAGCAACCATTTTGGAGGAACCTCTCCCTTGAAGGTACAAGTTAATTTTGATATTTCCATATTTGAAGGTTAGATAGATGAAGATGCACTAGAAAAATGGTTGAATCTTTTAGAAGGTTATTTCTCTGTTCAAAATTTTTCCTGACAGGGAAAACATCACCTTCGCACTCCTCAAGGCTCTCCCCCATGTCAAAAATTGGTGGGAAACTTACTAGGATAAAAGTTACATAGAGGAATCTGGAATATATGGGGTCGATCCCACTTGGGAATTTTTTGTGGATACGGTCAAGGAAAAATATTATCCTATTGATAACTATGAATACCAATACATCAAATGGGCCATACTAAGGAAAGATAAGAGACAAACAGTTTCGTATTTTACAAATACTTTCCATACCTTACGCACTAAGATAGGTATCAAAGACTCTGAGTGATATCTGGTTCTAAAATACCATGGGGCTCTACATAGGTACATCCAAACTGAAATGGATCTCCTAAACATCTCATAATTGGGAGCTTCCTATCAATATGCTGTCAAAATCGAGTAGAAATTTAGGCACCAGAAAAAATGGGAATTCAGGTCTGTAAATCTACAACAACCAAAGCATGGTAAAGAAGGCCCTAACCAACATCTTCTAGACAACCAATACAAGACACAAGAAAATAAGGGTAAAGGAAAGATGAAGAATGAAACTGGAAAGTTGTGTGACTTCCACAAAATCCCCTATCACAACATCGATGAATATTGATTGAAACTGTCATTGGTGGATGAGTTCAAAGACACAGAGCCGAACCCTGATTCAGATTCTGATCCATAAATATTGAAACTAGACAGATCATCAACACAAACCCCAGTTACATTGTCGTGGCCACAACAATTCAACCAAAAGAACCAGTAGATCCTGAAGAGGGGGGGTGCACCTCTTCCATTTATATATATGGGTGAAGGGGACCCCGTTGGATTTCATTGTTGATAACAGTAGCCATAAGAACCTCATATCAACTAAGGTCATCAAATAGTTGGGGTTGTCGACAAAAACAAACCCACAACCATACAACATCGGGTGGCTTCACCAGAGATGAGATGTTCATGTCAGCCAACAGTGTCACATGTCCTATGGCATCCAACCCTTCAAGGATAAGGTAGTGTGTGATGTTTCCTCTCTTGATGTCTGTGATGTTTTGGGGAAACCATATATGTGGAAATGTTTCATTGTCTATGTGTCTAGACCCTGTAGTGTCATTATTACTTTGGGTGGTCAACTCTATAGGATACCATAGGTAGTTCCAACTACTGCTCCACCAAAACAGTTTCACAAGTTAATCTCTCATATTGAAAAATTCATCCTCTTCGCAATATGTTCAAAGGATGCACAAAATACCACTACAACCACTGTAGCCTCAACACCTTCTATCTAGCAAAAAAATATTGCCGAAGAGATATAAGATATTTTTTCTTCACCTACAATGGTGCCTACACAATGCCCCATCAAATCCAAAGACAACAGGTTGGTGGAAGAAATTTAATCCCGCCAACAATAGGTTTGTGACAGTCTTCCACAAACCAAGCAACACAACTTATCCAACAAGACACACAACTCACCAAGACTCAGATTCAAAAAAATCTATCCCCTCTTCCCTAGGCACTCAACGCAATGGAGACAATTGCTTCCTAAGGGGAGAGGACTGATCTAGGTGGATATTGGTGGCCACCCACCTATTACAATTGTCTCCTCTTGTAATTTTTTAGTTCAACACGTTCTTCTATAGTTCTTTGTAATTGTGAGTTCTACAGTTCTAGGTTTGTATGAATCCCTACACATATTCTAGGTGGAGACTGGTGGATGCCCACCTAATCCAATTAGATTATTTTGGAGGTTTTCATGTCATCGCATCTTTCTATACTTACAGTGTCATGTTGGGGCCCTAAAAAATGTTTATTTTTGTGTTCCATAGTCAAACTATATACGTAGTTAGAGTTTGAAAACATAATGCATAGTTCTCAAAAATTCCTTTCCAATGGGCTATCACGATCCTAAAAAAGATATCGTATGAAAAATTTAAGACCCTCAGAAGTTGATGTACTAACTTACCCAAACATGGCCCACATGAATTTTGGCTTTTCATCTCCTAGGGTTAGATTTTTTGGATGTATAGAGTTTTGGCATTCATTTTTATCATAAAAAGGCTTTCAAAGCCTCATTGTAATCATCTTCCTGTGAATGAGCGTATCTTTCACATATCTTCTTATATATAGAGATGCCACCGTTCTAGCGAATATTGTACTCTGTATTTTTATAGTCTCTTTACAATTCTTTTATTAATAGAAATAAAGTATTGTTGTATTTCTCTGTTTCTAGCAATTTTCATGAGTATTTCATTTTAATTTTCCTACTTTCAGTTCATTCATAAAATAATCTATATCATGATTAATTTATCCATATGCACATGAATAAAAGCAACAGTCACTAAGGACAGTAATAATTCACAACTTTCCCATGAATTTTCACAATTTTTCATCATTCATAAATATCATTTTCCATCATCTCCATATGATCATCCATATTTTTCATTTTTTTCGTACATACCACTTTCCATACCCAACATGTTTTGTTTTACCCTTCATTTCAATAAAAACAGTCTCCAAGGTTATTCTACAGGATCAACCTACACCATTCTACATGATCAACCTAACAAGGGAATTTCTATAAATAATCGAAGGTAATCAGAGTCAAAACCAAAATCAACAATTCATTGATAAATATTAGAACTAGAATCACCTTCTCAAACCATTTTTTTTCATCAGATACATCACCAGGATATAAAAAAACCAACTTCTACATGATACTTTGTATCCTATAGAAAATATTTAGTAGGGAAGAAACATATCTACATGATGCTCTGTATCCTATAGAGAGAATAAAGGCCATGTTGTTCCAACACATTGAAAATCTCATTTCAAGCAATATATTAACATAATCTAAGGAAATCATCAATGACATAAGTCATCATTTTCCATTAGTCAAGGCACCTACAAGAAGAAAAACTAATGCACATGCAAAGGTAAATAAGGTAAAACAACTATATATCCTGTAAAACGTTTCATTAACCTTCATACAATTTACCTATTCTTATTTCATATAGTCTAAAGTATTTATAAATTCAATGAGGTGATGAAAACGAGGTTGTTTACATATTGTCAACTGGGGGTGGCATAGTTCATGCCAAGATCAAAATTAACATATGGAGATTAAGTGGTTTAAGTGGAGGTTCATTTCTTTGAGTTAGAAAAGGCACAAATTAAGGAATTAGGAATACACAAGTCAAATGTTATTTTATTTTTGTGACAAGACAACAATCCTATCTACAATTTGAGGGTATAACTCAGAGTTAGAAAAATTGGAGCACCATTTCAAATTTGAAGAAGAAGAGTGGCTCTATTCAGGTGAAATTAGGAATCTTATCTCGCGGGAGACGAGGGTAAGAAAAACAATCAGCCAAAGGATTTTAGGATGTTGCAAGAGAAGAATTTATACAAATTGAAGTTATCCATGGAACCCTATATAGATAAATATCCCTTCAATCTCGAACATTTTCTACATTTATTTCAATTTTCATGTGTTTTTTACCTATGGTCATTCTTGGAAGGTTTTATGGTCATTGAACAACAAGAAATTTGTACCCTTGAGAAACCAATTTTTATCATGGTTATAGTCTTGTATAATTTATCCTAATGTTACTAACCTAATTTTATAGATACCTCAAAATGATAACATTACGAACCTATGGTTGAACCCTCTCGACACTAGAATTTTTCGTGAGTCTTCAAAAACGCACCCCATAGAAATTTTTATTTACACATTTCCTATAGAATATTGTTTCTACAAGAAACATTCAACCAACCTTCCTCTCCACTCATTATCCTAACAAACAATTATGGGATAAGGATTTAAGGGAAGGGAACCAACAAAGCCTTCCAGGATTTATAACAACCCTGAGATAGTGGAAATTTTTCAAAAATGTGAGTGGCTAGGTTAGTTTGAGAGACTAAGGGTGTTTGATGATGAGGTGTCCATGGATTTTGCTACGAATTTCCAAAGTATGCATGATCAAGAATATGCGACTAGAATTAGGGGGAAAACCATTAGGACCAATGAATCCCCCATCAACAAAGTTTATAGTTTACCTTTGGGCATCCCGTGGGACAAAGAAGAAAGGAAGGAAGCCATTAGTGCCAAGAATGCTTTCTTCCTCCATAATGAGAAACCTGAAGAGGATAAAAATGGCATAAAAAGGGAAATACTCCCTCACCCATGGAAGGATGCAGAATACCACATCATCAAATAAATTACTTGTGAGGGTAGGAGGAGCGTGGTCTATACATACCATTTTAGGCAGTTACATCAACTTAGGCATCTTCCAAATCAAGAACCACACCTAAATCTGAGTGTCCTCTATTTTCTTCTTTAGTCACTAAAATAGATGAGCCTATAAGTACAAAGAGGGAAACAAGAATTCTTATCACATCATGGACTGATCAAGATAATAGTCTTAGATGCTCTTAGGATCTTGAAACATACAATTTTGTGGGAAAAATTCATCAACACGAAAAAGCAAGATTTTGAAGAAGTGAAGGAAGCCATGAATGAGGAAGAAAGAAACAAAGGAGAGGAACCCAAGAGACTCACCAAGACTAAGAAAAAAAAACAACAAAAGAGGGAGAAAAATAAAAATACAGATGAATAAGATAAAGAGTTGGATGATTTATTAACCTCTTTAGGGACTCCTATGGTTAGCCCTTTGAAAATCGTTGYTGCAGAGTGGATGAAAMCCAGAAGGAGGAGGTCCAATAGAGTCAAGAAAAKTCAGAAAARGAATAACCCAATACCATCAAACCCACACACTATCACACCCCAAGTAGAGGAAGTTAAGGACTCTCATAGTCTAGAAAAAAAAAAGAGACAAAAGGAAAAGAATCTCAGGAGGAGGAAACAATGAAAGAATAAATACCAATGGAAGGAATATATAAGGAAAAAACTCTCGTGGTAAAACTTATTTATGAAACCTTGTTGGAACTAGAGAAAGACGAGATTAATGCCATCAAGTGGAAAAGGGTGGAAAAAGATAACAAAGAAAATATAAAAGAGGTGTTTTCTCAAGAGTTGGAGCAACAACTCCAACTTATGCAAGAAAATTATGACTATGCAAAAAGAAGAATACATCCAGAAGCTAAAAGTAGAGAACTAGAAACTTCAACAAAAATTGAGTAAGGAAAGAAGAGATATGTTGGCCCTTGTTTAGGGAAGCAAGCAAAGAAAAAGAGAGAAAAGGAAAAATGAGAACTTCGCAGAAGACACAATGACTGTTACTGGGTTGAAGTAAGCAAAAGAGTAGAAAAGATGGAGCGAAGCTTGAGAAAGAAAGCCATTTGATGAGGAGATCAAGGATGATAGGTCAACAAGGAATAAGGACCGTGGACGACTCAACAACCAGAAAAATCCACCGTTAGATGCTTTGGAGCACCGCACGAGAAGGAAGGAAAGACAGGCTGGCAAAGCCCTAAAAACATGGGTCAAGTTGACCTAGGGTTTTAGACACATAGGGTTTTGGTATCTAGGGTTTTAACACCTAGGTTTTGGCCAAAGGATGTTGGTGGGTGATTGTAACATATAAATAAGAACCTATATGAGGGAAGAGGATTCGTTTAGGTTCGAGGTTGTTGGATCTAGTTGTATTGTTTGATATGAGTGATTATTGTTGAGAGAGGGAGAATTACTGATTGAAGAGCCTTCTGGTATTGTAAGATATTCAACTGGGTGCGAAGGTCAACCCTGCAGCTGAGTGTGCAGGGAGGGGAGAGATAGAGGGAAGAGAGAAGAGAGAATATCTGTTGGGTAAGAGTGCAGATCAAAACATTATTCTTTCATCTTAATATATCATAAATCACAGTTCTGTGGACGTAGCTCTAGAGAGAGGGTGAACCACGTATATATGTCTTGTGTGTGTGATTGATGTTGTGTTATTTTTCCTTGATATACAGTTATTGCATTGTTGTAGTAGATCTGATAGATGTATGGAATATATCTAAGATGATAAGTGATATAGGTATGTTGTATTGTTCTGTGGATCCACTTTATATTCCCCTTGGTTGTAGAAATTTATGTCCTGCAACCCCCCCATAGCTGCTTCGTGTGAGACTTCATCTGCTTCATAGGTGTAGCCAAAATGGACAGTAGTTAGGTCTTGTTGGTGAGCTCTTGGAGCTGAACCCTGGGTTTGCCCGTGTGCCAAAAAATGGTTTTGTTGCTAGGACATGAATCTTCATGAGGGAATGTCAAGGTGGTTTCCATCAAAGACAAAGATTCAGAAGTGGATAGAGGATCAATAAAAGGAGTTCACTAAAGCACAGAATAAAAACCCTAATCTAAGTACAGAAGATTGGTTAGGAAGATATATATTTACCGATATACATGAGATATTCTTTGGAGGAATCCATCAGAAGCTATATGAGTGGTTAGCTAGGTTAGCAGATACCCAGTTTGAGATCAGACCTAGATCTCCTATAGTTTGGACATCGGTGCTGATCAAGAAGTTCAAGAGAGTCAATAACACTATATCCAAAGTAATAGATCACTAGTTTGATAGTACCATTGGAGGTTACATCACCAAGTTTACTGTCGATAGAGTATAGTCATATAGCCAAGCCGAGAGATATTTTTTCAAGGGACCCAGAGGAAAATGTTTACATTTTCTGAAGTTAAGGATCAAGATGATATTGCATGAAAAGAACATCCTGAAGATACAGTAGATTGGTCGAACTTGAAAAGGATAGTGTTCAAGAATTTGGACAGAGATAGTTACACAGGAGTTGGACATACGCATCGTGGGAGAGTGTTCAAAGAAGTGAATCTTGCGAACCTATTTAAGTAGAACTACGAGGACAAGGGTTTCTACAATGGAGAAGAGACACATCTAACAGATGAAGAGAATTCAAAACTCGCTAGGGTAGAGGAAGGGGAAGTTGATGAACCTCACCAGGATGAGCTAGAAACCACAGGAACTGCACAGATTATTGAAGTAAGTAGTACTAATACTCATGTTGGTTCAACAACATTGAACAATCAAATTTACCAGATCGTTCAGAGTACTATTACTAGTAGTCCACCACATACTCAGATAGGAAACCTAGGAAGATCTATGGCAGATGAGATGAGACTCCCTATATTTAAGGGAGATGGATCTTAAGATCTTGATCAACACTGGTTCCTGTTTGAATCCATATGGAATATTGAAAATGTCACCGACGAAGCTGTTCAAAGAACCCAGTTTAGTACTACCCTTTGAGATCACGCAATAAGATGGTACATGAAGCTTGTCCAAGGAATTGTATAGACTAATCCACTGAATGAGATAAAAAATGAATTGATTGCATAGTTCAAGAAACCCAAGTCGGAGTTACAATGTATTACAGAGCTGAAAGAGATCAAGCATAAGGTAGCCAAACCCATTTGGGATTTTGACCAAATATTCAAGACCTTGACAGATCAACTGACTTTTCAGATCCCAGATGAATAGAACAAAGAATGGTTCATTGATGCCCTCTTACCACACATCAGAGTTCCTCTAATGCAGTAGAAGATTGCTTCATAGGCTAAGGTGTTGGAGATTTCCATGAAGCTAGAATCAACCCCTATGGGAGAATCCAACTCTGGTATGAGTCATATCTCAAGTCAACTAACTAGCTTATCTTTGTAGGTTGAAGATATGAAGAAAGACAAGGGAAAAGATAAAAGAGAAGACATCTGGTGTGTTAGATGTAGATCAGAGGGCCATGACAAGGAAAATTGTCCCCTATTCCATGATTACTTGGCCTCTGGAGCTCCGAGTCCTCTGAAGCAATTCACATTACCCTGGTGCGAGGTATGTCGAAATAGACATTGTATTGGTGAGTACTATTACATGAAAAAAATATGTTCAGACACCCACAAATTTGTATTTCACGTTCTATAAGTTTGTGGGACATGATGATAGGGATTGTAGGGCTTATAATCTCATGCATGAAAGGTCAAGAGATATATACAAAGTTCAAGGTGAATTACAAAAAGAAGGAAACACTATGCAGTACAACTCCCCTAGGAGAGGAAACTTCAATGCTCATAGTGGATTCAGAGGATGAGGATGAGGAGGAGGTATGGGTTGAGGATGAGGATAGATCATCTGTTATAGCTGCACACAACTAGGACACTTGGCAAGGGACTGTCAGAACCCTTTTACCACTTGCAGCTATTGCAACTCTTTCGAGCATGTTATTAAAGAATGTCCACCATTGCTGGCTAACCTTCAAGAGAAACGAGGACCTTAACAGAACCCTCATATACAATTGATCAAAGATGAACCTCATGGAGAAGACCCTAGAGTCGTTGTTATTACTAGAGGAGGCGTTATTACAAGAGAAGACAGACTAACCCAGGGAAAGACTACAGAGGACTCAGGAGTCAGGAAAGCTATAGAGAAGAACCAAACCTTTGATGAAAAGAAAGAAAGACAAATATTTGAGGAGGGAAGAAAAGAGTTCAAAGGAGACCAAGGTTCTTCATCAAAGACATGACCAGAAGTAAGAGAGTATGAAATTCCTCAGGCATTTGATACATATACTTCACCAAGAGAAGGAAAATAGGTAAGCAAGCTCATAGAATTTCTATATACTTGTGTTAAGTTGATTCAGGATGAGAGCGCTATCCAAGAAATACAAATTTTAATCAGACAATATGAGCTAGGAAAGATTGACCCCTTACTGAATAGGGAAGTACACCAAATCGCTAAAATGAGAAGGACAAATAACGAATTACACTTGAATGCTCAAATAGGAGAATATGATATAGATTATGTGTTCCTCGACTTAGGATCAGAGGTCAATGTCATGACGAAGCAAACTTGGGTGCTGATGGGAAAACCAAATTTGATCTATTCCCCTATCAGGCTCAGGATGGCTAATCAACAAGATGTCAACCCCTTTAGATGATTGGAACATGTCCCTCTGGACATCGACAGAGTAAGAAAATTTGCATATTTTGAGGTAATTGAGATAGTTGATGAAAACTGGCCTTACCCTGCACTGTTAGGAATTGATTGGGCCTTCAATAATTCCACTATGGTTGATTTAAAGAAGAGACGTATGAATTTTGAAAAAGATATCCTTAGGTTCATTTCACCCTTAGATCCAGATAAAGGTCAGCGATACACAAAGCCCATCAGAGAAGAAGACCACGCATATGAACTGGAAAAAATATACAAACTAAAAACCAGACAACGGGATTGCATTAATCCCACGACTGATGGAAACCTAAGCTGGTGAAGTGACAACACATTTTCATCAGACTCAGAAGAAGCACTGGAGAAATGGCAAAATAAAATGTATGAAGTATTTACAAGAAGATGTGCTAGATTAACTAGAGAAGTTCGTTGGATCAACACAATAGTAAGTAACTTACCCATCTTTGATGGTTTGAATCCTTTAGAAACCTTATTTTTGGACCTTGAAGAAAGTGTACCAATGCAACAAAGATTGTTGGTAATGGATGAGGCCCTAAAAGAAACCCCAACAATGTGGTGGGGGGCACACAAAAGCAATATTACATACTGGGTACAATGTCGTACCTTGATGATAGCGCAGTTCTCAACACAAGTAGAAGGCTATGAAGTTCGGTACATAGGTCAAAGTTGTGAGAGAGCCCAGAGCAATGTTCCTCAAGAACAGTGGGTACACAAATTCATCAACACACTGGACATGACACCTATCAACTGGTACCTTCAAGCAGAGTTGTGCCTCATCACTACAGATTGGAAAGGTATGACTCAAAATTTTATAACCACCTTCTTATTTGAAAGTCAATATCCTTCAGTAGATCAAGCATTAGAAATTGTGAGACGGAAAGTATTCGAGGAGGCATATAGCCTTCCTTTAGAACAAGAATAGAATGAATGGACTGTGCCTCTCTAGAAACTACAAGGTTGTTACAACATCAATGCTGATGAAGACGATGATTCGAGAAAGGTGAACATCATAGAAACAAAAGGTCAAACAGATGTGGAAGGACTAGGAGTTGAGTTACCATTCATTGGACAACCAATCAAGATTAAGAAGGTCAATATTGGAACAGAATAGACACCAAATCTTGCAAATGTTGGAGATTATTGGGATGTTTCCACTCTTGACAAGATCACATAATTACTACTTGAATATCAGGACTTGTTTCCAACCAAGTTCATTGATATGAAGGTAATTAAAGGGCCTATGGGAGAGATGAGGATCCCTTTGAAGCTAGATGCAAGACCATTCAAACAGAGACCCTACAGACTAAACCCTAAGTACAAAGAGAAAGTGAAGATTGAGCTCGAAAGAATGGTGGAAGCAAGGATTATAGAACCTATGGAAGAGTCAGAGTGGATTACCCCTATGGTGGTATAGGACAAAAATACAAGAGAGATCAAGATTTTTGTAGACCTCAGGAAGATGAACAATTCATGTTTGCATGATCCCTTCCCTACGCCATGCACTGACGAAGTGTTAGACAATGTGGGAGGCCAGGAAGTATATTCTTTTACAGATGGATTTTCAAGATACCATCAGATCCAGATTTCCAAGGAAGATCGCTACAAGACCACATTTGCAACATAATGGGGGTCCTATCAGTATACAGTGATGCCATTTGGATTAAAGAATTCCCCAACCATCTTTTCCAGGGTGGTGGTCGAAGCATTCAAGGAGTTTTTGCATAAATTTCTAGAAGCATATTTTGATGATTGGAATGTTTTTAGTTTATTAAAGAATCATATTGAATGTCTAAGTCTAATGTTGCACAAATGCAAGAAGTGTCAAATTTCCTTGAATATGAAGAAGTGCATCTTCTTCTCACCATTGGAGTGTTGTTAGGCCATATTGTATGCAAGCAGGGATTGTTGGCTGATCCATCTAAAATTGCCAGTATAGTTGATCTACCCCTTCCTACTTTAGTCAAATAGTTGTGCAGTGCACTGGGACATGCATGATATTACAGGAAGTTCATTGAAGGATATGCCCAGATTACAGAACCCATGGAAAATATTTTGAAGAAATATTGTCAGTTCAGTTGGACAGAAGAATGCCAACAGAGCTTTGACACACTAAAACAAAAAAATGGTTACTGCACCTATTCTGGTCTTTATAGATTGGAGAAAGGAATTTCACGTACATGTCGATGCATCTTCCCTTGCCTTAGGAGCAGTGTTAGCACAACTTGGTGAAGGAGAGATTGATCATCCATTAGATTTTGCTAGAAGGAAGATATCAACTACATAAGTCAACTATACCACCACTGAGCGAGAAGGGTTAGCCATGGTGTATGCACTACAAAAATTTCGCCACTATGTTGGGAGGGCACCTTAAAATGTTTACTGATCACTCCATGCTGAAATACCTAGTCAACAAGCCAGTGTTGGGGCGAGAATATGCAGGTGGCTTCTTCTATTTCAGAAATATGATTTTGAGATCATAGTAAAGCTAGGAAGAATGAACAAAGGCCCTGACCATTTGTCAAGATTGGAACATGGCAAAGAGCCGACCAGTTTGGAGGATGCACTGTCGGATGCACAACTACTAGCCATTAGAAATATTGATGACCACTTCACAGAAATATTCTAGTTCCTGTCAACAGGAATGGTACCTAGTGAGTATATGATTCCCCAAAAGAAACAGCTAGTAGTGTGTGTTGCAGAATTCTCACTTATAGCTGGACAGCTATACAATATGGGACCTGATGAGATACTAAGAAGATGTGTTATGGAGGCAGAGCGACCATTGATCCTTGCAGAAGCTCACGAGGGCATCGCAAGAGGACATTACACAGGGAAAGCAACTGCGTAGAAGGTTATGAGAGCTAGCCTTTGGTGGCCTACCTTACACAGAGATGATAAAGACTACTACAAGGCCTACTATGTATGCCAAAGAGTTGGAAAACCATCTAGAAGAGAGGAAATTTCACTATCACCACAATTGACCCTACAAGCATTTGAAAAATGGGCCATTGATTTCATGGGACCTATAAACCCCCCAAGAAAATGCACAGGAGCAAGGTACATCATTACTATGATAGAATACTTGACCATATGGGCTAAAGCAAGAGTAGTGAAGGACCATAGTGCAATTGCAGATGCACGCTTCATATTTGATGACATC
>JASDQU010104924.1:63835-81489 GCA_032191745.1 Picea mariana
TGAAGCGCCAAAAGTCATGTGGGCCCCGTTTGGGTAAGTTGGTGCATCAACTTCCCGGGGTCGTAACTTTTGCATACGATCTCCGTTTTAGGCGTGTGATAGCTCGTTGGAAAGGTATCGTCGAGGAGATTCATTTTGGGGCCTCAATTATGCCTTCATCTATCATTGAGAACCTTGATCTCGAAAAAACTTCATTTAGGCCCTCAAAATGGCCCCGGAAGCAAAAACCTGCTAAAAATAGTAAGTTGCCAAAATGGGCAGAAAACTGTTTTGAGCCATTTGGAAAAGGTGGGTGGCCCCCGATATCCACCTGGATCAATCCTCCCTCCTTAGGAAGCAATGGTCTCCATTGCGTTGAGTTTCNTTTTCAATATGAGAGATTACCTTGTGAAAACTGTTTTGAGCCATTTGGAAAAGGTGGGTGGCCCCCGATATCCACCTGGATCATGTAGTGTCATTATTTCTCTAGGTGGTCAACTCTATAGGATACCATAGGTAGTTCCAACTACTGCTCCACCAAAACAGTTTCACAAGGTAATCTCTCATATTGAAAAATTCATCCTCTTTGCAATATGTTCAAAGGATGCACAAAATACCACTACAACCACTGTAGCCTCAACACCTTCTATCTAGCAAAAAAATATTGCCGAAGAGATATAAGATATTTTTTCTTCACCTACAATGGTGCCTACACAATGCCCCATCAAATCCAAAGACAATAGGTTGGTGGAAGAAATTTAATCCCTCCAACAATAGGTTTGTGACAGTCTTCCACAGACCAAGCAACACAACTTATCCAACAAGACACACAACTCACCAAGATTCAGATTCAAAAAAATCTGTCCCCTCTTCCCTAGGCACTCAACGCAATGGAGACGATTGCTTCCTAAGGGGAGAGGACTGATCCAGATGGATATTGGTGGCCAACCACCTATTACAATTGTCTCCTCTTGTCATTTTTTAGTTCAACACGTTCTTCTATAGTTCTTTGTAATTGTGAGTTCTACAGTTCTAGGTTTGTATGAATCCCTACACATCTTCTAGGTGGAGACTGGTGGATTCCCACCTAATCCAACTAGATTATTTTGGAGGTTTTCATGTCATCACATCTTTCTATACTTACAATGTCATTTTGGGGCCCTAAAAAATGTGTATTTTTGTGTTCCATAGTCAAACTATATACGTAGTTAGAGTTTGAAAACATAATGCATAGTTCTCAAAAATTCCTTTCCAATGGGCTATCACAATCCTAAAAAAGATATCGTATGAAAAATTTAAGACCCTCAAAAGTTAATGTACTAACTTACCCAAACATGGCCCACATGAATTTTGGCTTTTCATCTCCTAGGGTTAGATTTTTTGGATGTATAGGGTTTTGGCATTCATTTTTATCATAAAAAGGCTTTCAAAGCCTCATTGTAATCATCTTCTTGTGAATGAGCGTATTTGTCACATATCTTCTTATATATAGAGATGCCACATTTCTAGCGAATATTGTACTCTGTATTTTTACAGTCTCTTTACAATTCTTTTATTAATAGAAATAAAGTATTGTTGTATTTCTCTGTTTCTAGCAATTTTCATGAGTATTTCATTTTAATTTTCCTTCTTTCAGTTCATTCATAAAATAATCTATATCATTATTAATTTATCCATATGCACATGAATAAAAGCAACAGTCACTAAGGACAGTAATAATTCACAACTTTCCCATGAATTTTCACAATTTTTCATCATTCATAAATATCATTTTCCATCATCTCCATATGATCATCCATATTCTTCATTTTTATCGTACATACCATTTTCAATACCCAACATGTTTTGTTTTACCCTTCATTTCAATAAAAACAGTCTCCAAGGTTATTCTACAGGATCAACCTACACCATTCTACATGATCAACCTAACAAGAGAATTTCTATAAATAATCAAAGGTAATCAGAGTCAAAACCAAAATAAACAATTCATTGATAAATATTAGAACTAGAATCACCTTCTCAAACCATTTTTTTTCATCAGATACATCACCAGGATATAAAAAAACCAACTTCTACATGATACTTTGTATCCTATAGAAAATATTTAGTAGGGAAGAAACATATCTACAAGATGCTATGTATCCTATAGAGAGAATAAAGGCCATGTTGTTCCAACACATTGAAAATCTCATTTCAAGCAATATATCAACATAATCTAAGGAAATCATCAATGACATAATTCATCATTTTCAAATAGTCTATCCACCTGCAAGAAGAAAAATTAATGCACATGCAAAGGTAAATAAGGTAAAACAACTATATATCCTGTAAAACATTTCATTAACCTTCATACAATTTACCTATTCTTATTTCATATAGTCTAAAGTATTTATAAATTCAATGAGGTGATGAAAACGAGGTTGTTTACATCTTGTCAACTGAGAGTGGCATAGTTCATGCCAAGATCAAAATTAACATATGGAGATTAAGTGGTTTAAGTGGAGGTTTATTTATTTGAGTTAGAAAAGGCACAAATTAAGGAATTAGGAATACACAAGTCAAATGTTATTTTATTGTTGTGACAAGACAACAATCCTATCTACAATTTGAGGGTATAACTCAGAGTTAGAAAAATTGGAGCACCATTTCAAATTTGAAGAAGAAGAGTGGCTCTATTCAGGTGAAATTAGGAATCTTATCTCGCGGGAGACGAGGGTAAGAAAAACAATCAGCCAAAGTATTTTAGGATGCTGCAAGAGAAGAATTTATACAAATTGAAGGTATCCATGGAACCCTATATAGAGAAATATCCCTTCAATCTTGAACATTTGCTACATTTATTTCAATTTTCATGTGTTTTTTTACCTATGGTCATTCTTGGAAGGTTTTATGGTCATTGAACAACAAGAAATTTGTACCCTCGAGAAACCCATTTTTATCATGGTTATAGTCTTGTAGAATTTATCCTAATGTTATGAACCTAATTTTATAGATCCCTCAAAATGATAACATTACGAACCTATGGTTGAACCCTCTCGACACTAGAATTTTTCATGAGTCTTCAAAAACGCACCCCATAGAAATTTTTATTTACACATTTCCTATAGAATATTGTTTCTACAAGAAACATTCAACCAACCTTCCTCTCCACTCATCATCCTAACAAACAATTATGGGATAAGGATTTAAGGGAAGGGAACCAACAGAGCCTTCCAGGATTTATAACAACCCTGATATAGTGGAAATTTTTCAAAAATGTGAGTGGCTAGGTTACTTTGAGAGACTAAGGGTGTTTGATGATGAGGTGTCCATGGAGTTTGCTACGAATTTCCAAAGTATGCAAGATCAAGAATATGCGACTAGAATTAAGGGGAAAACCATTAGGACCAATGAATTGCCCATCAATAAAGTTTATAGTTTACCTTTGGGCATCCCTTGGGACAAAGAAGAAAGGAAGGAAGCCATTAGTGTCAAGAAGGATTTCTTCCTCCATAATGAGAAACCTGAAGAGGATAAAAATGGCATAAAAAGGGAAATCCTCCCTCACCCATGGAAGGATGCAGAATACCACATCATCAAATAAATTACTTGTGAGGGTAAGAGGAGCGTGGTCTATGCCTACCATTTTAGGCAGTTGCATCAACTTAGGAATCTTCCAAATCAAGAACCACACTTGAATCTGAGTGTCCCCTATTTTCTTCTTTAGTCACTAAAATAGATGAGAGAGGGAAACAAGGATTCTTATCACATCATGGACTGATCAAGATAATAGTCTTAGATGCTCTTAGGATCTTGAAACATAGAATTTTGTGGGAAAATTTCATCAACACGAAAAAACAAGATTTTGAAGAAGTGAAGGAAGCCATGAATGAGGAAGAAAGAAACAAAGGAGAGGAACCCAAGAGACACACCAAGCCTAAGAAAACAAAACAACAAAAGAGGGAGAAAAATAAAAATACAGATGAATAAGATAAAGAGTTGGATGATTTATTAACCTCTTTAGGGACTCCTATGGTTAGCCCTTTGAAAATCGTTGTTGCAGAGTGGATGAAACCCAGAAGGAGGAGGTCCAATAGAGTCAAGAAAATTCAGAAAAGGAATAACCCAATACCATCAAACCCACACACTATCACACCCCAAGTAGAGGAAGTTAAGGACTCTCATAGTCTAGAAAAAAAAAAGAGACAAAAGGAAAAGAATCTCAGGAGGAGGAAACAATGAAAGAATAAATACCAATGGAAGGAATTTATAAGAAAAAAAATCTCATGGTAAAACTTATTTATGAAACCTTGTTGGAACTAGAGAAAGACAAGATTAATTCCATCAAGTGGAAAAGGGTGGAAAAAGATAACAAAGAAAATATAAAAGAGGTGTTTTCTCAAGAGTTGGAGCAACAACTCCAACTTATGCAAGAAAATTATGACTATGCAAAAAGAAGAATACATCCAGAAGCTAAAAGTTGAGAACTAGAAACATCAAAAAAAATTGAGTAAGGAAAGAAGAGATATGTTGGCCCTTGGTTAGGGAAGCAAGCAAAGAAAAAGGGAGAAAAGGAAAAATGAGAACTTCACGGAAGACACAATGACTGTTACTAGGTTGAAGTAAGCAAAAGAGTAGAAAAGATGGAGCGAAGCCTAAGAAAGAAAGCCATTTGATGAGGAGATCAAGGATGATAGGTCAACAAGGAAGAAGGACCATGGACGACTCAACAACTGGAAAAATCCACCGTTAGATGCTTTGGAGCACCGCGCGAGAAGGAAGGAAAGACAGGTTGGCGAAGCCCTAAAAACATGGGTCAAGTTGACCTAGGGTTTTAGACATGTAGGGTTTTGGTATATAGGGTTTTGACACCTAGGTTTTGGCCAAAGGATGTTGGTGGGTGATTGTAATGTATAAATAAGAACCTATATGAGGGAAGAGGATTTGTTTAGGTTCGAGGTTGTTGGATCTAGTTGTATTGTTTGATATGAGTGATTATTGTTGAGAGAGGGAGAAGTACTGATTGAAGAGCCTTCTGGTATTGTAAGATCTTCAATTGGGTGTGAAGGTCAACCCTGCAGCTGAGTGCGCAGGGAGGGGAGAGATAGAGGGAAGAGAGAAGAGAGAATATCTGTTGGCTAAGAGTGCAGATCAAAATAGTATTCTTTCATCTTAATATATAATAAATCACAGTTCTGTGGACGTAGCCCTACAGAGAGGGTGAACCACGTATATATGTCTTGTGTGTGTGATTGATGTTGTGTTATTTTTCCTTGATATACAGTTATTGCATTGTTGTAGTAGATCTGATAGATGTATGGAATATATCTAAGATGATAAGTGATATAGGTATGTTGTATTGTTCTATTATTGGATCCACTTTATATTCCCCTTGGTTGTAGAAATTTATGTCCTGCAACCCCCCCATAGTTTCTTCATGTGAGACTTCATATGCTTCATAGGTCTAGCCAAAATGGACAGTAGTTAGGTCTTGTTGGTGAGATCTTCGAGCTGAACCCTGGGTCTGCCCCTGTGCCAAAAAAATGGTTTTGTTGCTAGGACATGAATCTTCGTGAGGGAATGTCAAGGTGGTTTCCATCAAATACAAAGATTCAGAAGTGGATAGAGGATCAATAAAAGGAGTTCGCTAAATCCAAGAATAAAAACCCTAATCTAAGTATAGAAGATTGGTTAGGAAGATATATATTTACTGATATACACGAGATATTCTTTGGAGGAATCCATCAGAAGCTATATGAGGGGTTAGCTAGGTTAGCAGATACCCAGTTTGAGATCAGACCTAGATCTCCTATAGTTTGGACATCGGTGCTGATCAAGAAGTTAAAGAGAGTCAATAACACTGTATCCAGAGTAATAGATCACTAGTTTGATAGTACCATTGGAGGTTACATCACCGAGTTTGTTGTCGATAGAGTAGAGTCATATAGCCAAGCCGAGAGATATTTTTTCAAGGGACCCAAAGGAAAATGTTTACATTTTCTGAAGTTAAGGATCAAGATGATATTGCATGAAAAGAACATCCTGAAGATACAGTAGATTGGTCGAACTTGAAAAGGATAGTGTTCAAGAATTTGGACAGAGATAGTGACACAGGAGTTGGACATATGCATAGTGGGAGAGTGTTCAAAGAAGTGAATCTTGCGAACCTGTTTAAGTAGAACTACGAGGACAAGGGTTTCTACAATGGAGAAGAGGCACATATAACAAATGAAGAGAATTCAAAACCCGCTAGGGTAGAGGAAGGGAAAGTTGATGAACCTCACCAGGATGAGCTAGAAACCTCAGGAATTGCACAGATTATTGAAGTAAGTAGTACTAATACTCATGTTGGTTCAACAACAATCAGATTTACCAGATCGTTCAGAGTACTATTACTAGTAGTCCACCACATACTCAGATAGGAAACCTAGGAAGATCTATGGCAGATGAGACGAGACTCCCTATATTTAAAGGAGATGGATCTTAAGATCTTGATCAACACTGGTTCCTGTTTGAATCCATATGGAATATTAAGAATGTCACCGACGAAGCTGTTAAAAGAACCCAGTTTAGTACTACCCTTTAAGATCACGCAATAAGATGGTACATGCAGCTTGTCCAAGGAATTGTATAGCCTAATCCACTGAATGAGATAAAAAATGCATTGATTGCATAGTTCAAGAAACCCAAGTCGGAGTTACAATGTATTACAGAGATGAAAGAGATCAAGCATAAGGTATCCAAACCCGTTTGGGATTTTGACCAAATATTCATGACCTTGACAGACCAAATGACTTTTCAGATCCCAGATGAACAGAACAAAGAATGGTTCATTGATGCCCTCTTACCACACATCAGAGTTCTTCTGATGCAGTAGAAGATTGCTTCATAGGCTAAGGTGTTGGAGATTGCCATGAAGCTAGAATCAACCCCTATGGGAGAATCCAGCTCTGGTATGAGTCATATCTCAAGTCAACTAACTAGCTTATCTTTGTAGGTCGAAGATATGAAGAAAGACAAGGGAAAAGATAAAAGAGAAGACATCTGGTGTGTCAGATGCAGATCAGAGGGCCATGACAAGGAAAATTGTCCCCTATTCCATGATTACTTGGCCTCTGGAGCTCCGAGTCCTCTGAAGCAATTCACATTACCCTGGTGCGAGGTATGCCGAAATAGACATCGTACTAGTGAGTACTATTACATGAAAAAAATATGTTCAGACACCCACAAATTTGTATTTCACGTTCTATAAGTTTGTGGGACATGATGATAGGGATTGTAGGGATTATGATCTCATGCATGAAAGGTCAAGAGATATATATAAAGTTCAAGGCGAATTACAAAAAGAAGGAAACACTATGCAGTACAACTCCCCTAGGAGAGGAAACTTCAATGCTCATAGTGGATTCAGAGGACGAGGATGAGAAGGAGGTATGGGTCAAGGTTGAGGATAGATCATCTGTTATAGCTGCAAACAACTAGGACACTTGGAAAGGGACTGTCAGAACCCTTTTACCACTTGTAGCTATTGCAACTCTTTCGAGCATGTTATTGAAGAATGTCCACCATTGCTGGCTAAACTTCAAGAGAAACAAGGACCTTAATAGAACCCTCATATACAATTGATCAAAGATGAACCTCATGGAGAAGACCCTAGAGTCGTTGTTATTACTAGAGGAGGCGCTATTACAGGAGAAGACAGACTAACCCAGGGAAAGACTACAGAGGACTCAGGAGTCAGGAAAGCTGTAGAGAAGACCCAAACCTTTGATGCAAAGAAAGAGAGACAAATATTTGAGGAGGGAAGAAAAGAGTTCAAAGGAGACCAAGGTTCTTTATCAAAGACACGACCAGAAGTAAGAGAGTATGAAATTCCTTAGGCATTTGATATGTATACTTCACCAAGAGAAGGAAAAGAGGTAAGCAAGCTCATGGAATTTCTATATACTTGTGTTAAGTTGATTCAGGATGAGAGTGCTATCCAAGAACTACAAATTTTAATCAGACAATATGAGCTAGGAAAGACTGACCCCTTACTGAATAGGGAAGTACACCAAATTGCTAAAATGAGAAGGACAAATAATGAATTACACTTGAATGCTCAAATAGGAGAATATGATATAGACTATGTGTTCCTCGACTTAGGATCAGAGGTCAATGTCATGACGAAGCAAACTTGGGTGCTGATGGGAAAACCAAATTTGATCTATTCCCCTATCAGGCTCACGATGGCTAATAAACAAGATGTCAACCCGTTTAGATGATTGTAACATGTCCCCGTGGACATCGACAGAGTAAGAAAATTTTCATATTTTGAGGTAATTGAGATAGTTGATGAAAACTGCCCTTACCCTACACTGTTAGGAAATGATTGGGCCTTCAATATTTCCACTATGGTTGATTTAAAGAAGAGACGTATGACTTTTGAAAAAGATATCCTTAGGTTCATTTCACCCTTAGATCCAGATAAACGTCAATGATACACAGAGCCCATCAGAGAACAAGACCATGCATATGAACTGGAAAACATATACAAACTAACAACCAGACAATGGGATTGCATTAATCCCATGACTGATGGAAACCTAAGCTGGCGAAGTGACAACACATTTTCATCAAACTCAGAAGAAGCACTGGAGAAATGGCAAAATAAAATGTATGAGGTATCTACAAGAAGATGTGCTATATTAACTAGAGAAGTTCGTTGGATCGGCACAATAGTAAGTAACTTACCCATCTTTGATGGTTTGAATCCTTTAGAAACCTTATTTTTGGACCTTGAAGAAAGTGTACCAATGCAACAAAGATTGTTGGTAATGGATGAGGCCCTAAAAGCAACCCCAACAATGTGGTGGGGGGAACACAAAAGCAATATTACATACTAGGTACAATGTCATACCTTGATTATAGCACAGTTCTCAACACAAGTAGAAGGCTACAAAGTTCGGTACATAGGTTGAAGCTACGAGAGAGCCCAGAGCAATGTTCCTCAAGAAAAGTGGGTACACAAATTCATCAACACACTGGACATGACACCTATCAACTGGTACCTTCAAGCAGAGTTGTGCCTCATCACTACAGATTGGAAAGGTATGACTCAAAATTTAATAACCACCTTCTTATTTGAAAGTCAATATCCTTTAGTAGATCAAGCATTAGAAATTGTGAGACAGAAAGTATTCGAGGAGGCATATCGCCTTCCTTTAGAACAAGAATAGGATGAATGGACTGTGCCTCTCCAGAAACTACAAGGTTGTTACAACATCAATGCTGATGAAGACGATGATCCGAGAAAGGTGAACATCACAGAAATAAAATGTCAAACAGATGTGGATGGACTAGGAGTTGAGTTACCATTCATTGGACAACCAATCAAGATTAAGAAGGTCAATATTGGAACAGAATAGACACCAAAGCTTGCAAATGTTGGAGATTATTGGGATGTTGCCACTATTGACAAGATCACATAATTACTACTTGAATATCAGGACTTGTTTCCAACCAATTTCACTGATATGAAGGTAATTAAAGGGCCTATGGGAGAGATGAGGATCCCTTTGAAGCTAGATGTAAGACCAGTCAAACAGAGACCCTATAGACTAAACCGTAAGTACAAAGAGAAAGTGAATATTGAGCTCGAAAGAATGGTGGAAGCAAGGATTATAGAACCTGTGGAAGAGTCAGAGTGGATTACCCCTATGGTGGTACAGGACAAAAAGACAGGAGAGATCAGGATTTGTGTAGACCTCAGGAAGATGAACGATTCATGTTTGCATGATCCCTTCCCTACGCCATTCACTGACGAAGTGTTAGACAATGTGGGAGGCCAAGAAGTATATTCTTTTACAAATGGATTTTCAGGATACCATCAGATCCATATTTCCAAGGAAGATCACTACAAGACCACATTTGCAACATAATGGGGGTACTATTAGTATACAGTGATGCCATTTGGATTAAAGAATTTCCCAACCATCTTTTCTAGGGTGGTGGTCGAAGCATTCAAGGAGTTTTTGCATAAATTTCTAGAAGCATATTTTGATGATTGGAATGTTTTTAGTTTATTAAAGAATCATATTGAATGTCTAAGGCTAATGTTGGACAAATGCAGGAAGTGTCAAATTTCCTTGAATATGAAGAAGTGCATCTTCTTCTCACCATTGGAGTGTTGTTAGGCCATATTGTATGCAAGCAAGGATTGTTGGTTGATCCATCTAAAATTGCGAGTATAGTTGATCTACCCCTTCCTACTTTAGTCAAATAGTTGCGCACTGCATTGGGACATGCATGATATTACATGAAGTTCATTGAAGGATATGCCCAGATTACAGAACCCATGGAAAATATTTTGAAGAAATATTGTCAGTTCAGTTGGACAGAAGAATGCCAACAGAGCTTTGACACACTAAAACAAAAAATGGTTACTGCGCCTATTCTGGTCTTTATAGATTGGAGAAAGGAATTTCACGTACATGTCGATGCATCTTCCCTTGCCTTAGGAGCAGTGTTAGCACAACTTGGTGAAGGAGAGATTGATCATCCATTAGATTTTGCTAGAAGGAAGTTATCAACTACAGAAGTCAACTATACCACCACTAAGCGAGAAGGGTTAGCCATGGTGTATGCACTACAAAAATTTTGCCACTATGTTGGGAGGGCACCTTAAAATGTTTATTGATCACTCCGTGCTGAAATACCTAGTCAACAATCCATTGTTGGGGGGAAGAATATGCAGGTGACTTCTTCTATTTCAGGAATATGATTTTGAGATCATAGTAAAGCTAGGAAGAATGAACAAAGGCCCTGACCATTTTTCAAGATTGGAACATGGCAAAGAGACTACCAGTTTGGAGGATTCACTGTCGGATGCACAACTACTAGCCATTAGAAATATTGATGACCACTTCACAGAAATATTCTAGTTCCTGTCAACAAGAATGGTACCTAGTGAGTATACAATTCCCCAAAAGAAATAGCTAGTAGTGTGTGTTGCAGACTTCTCACTTATATCTGGACATCTATACAAGATGGGACCTGATGAGATACTAAGGAGATGTGTTATGGAGGCAGAGCGACCATTGATCCTTGCAGAAGCTCATGAGGGCATCGCAAGAGGACATTACACAGGGAAAGCAACTGTGTAGAAGGTTATGAGAGATAGCCTTTGGTGGCCTACCTTACACAGAGATGATAAAGACTACTACAAGGCCTACTATGTATGCCAAAGAGTTGGAAAACCATCTAGAAGAGAGGAAAATCCACTATCACCACAACTGACCCTACAAGCATTTGAAAAATGGGCCATTGATTTCGTGGGACCTATAAACCCCCCAGGAAAGTGCACAGGAGCAAGGTAAATCATTACTATGATAGAATACTTGACCATATGGGCTAAAGAAAGAGTAGTCAAGGACCATAGTGCAATTACAGATGCACGCTTCATATTTGATGACATCATAACCAGGTTTGGATGCCCAAAGATCCTTATGAGTGATAAAGGAAAACATTTCATAAATAACACTATTGAAGCCTTAACTAAGGAATTTGAAGTCCATCACCAGAAGAGCACAACTTATCATCCACAAGAAAATGGGACTGTTGAAGAATTCAACAAGATCTTGGAAACAAAACTGACGAAGATTTGCAGTGTGAACATGGATGACTGGGATTTAAGAGTACCAGCAGTACTGTGGGCCTATAGAACCACTTGCAAGAAGATAACAATGCAGACCCCTTTTAATTTAGTATATGGTCTCGAAGCCATTGTGCCAATGGAATATTTGGTATCAAGCCTAAAAATTTCCACCTTTATAGATATGGATGACAATGACGTTGTTCAAGAAAGGCTTGCACAGTTGGTCGAATTGGAAGCAGACAAATTTGTTGTAGGATTTCATCAGCAGGTACAAAAGGAAAGAGAGAAGGCCTATCATGATAGGAACATCAAGAAGAAGGAATTCAAACAAGGTGATCTAGTACTGGTATATGACAATAAGTTCATCAAGCATCCTAGGAAGTTTAGAACACATTGGCTCAGGCCATATGAGGTCGCTTATGTTATAGAAGGAGGAGCTGTGCAGTTGAAGACTTTACGGGGAGAATGGAAGGAAGGATTAGTGAATGGGAGTTGGTTGAAGTTGTACTCTGACAACTAGCTGCCTCACAACTCTAAGTAAAAGCATAAGGAAAAGGGTCTAGGTACCAGGTGCAGTTGAAACTAGGTACCAGACATAGAAAAGATAGTCTACACAAGGAAGGAGAGGAGGCATAGAGAATAAAGCAAAGGCTGCACTATGCAGTCTGAAGTCAAAGTAAAATAGAAGAATCAGATATAAGGTGCCTCAGGACAAGTCACATGTGAGTGTTGGGGGCCTGTTGGCCCTTGGTTACGTAAGAAAGAAAAGAACAAGGGAGAAAAGGCAAAATGAGAACTTCACGGAAGACACAGTGACTGTTACTGGGTCGAAGTAAGCAAAAGAGAAGAAAAGATGAAGCGAAACCCAAGAAAGAAATTCATTGGATGAGGATATCAAGGATGATAGGTCAGTAAGGAAGAAGGACCGTGGACAACTCAACAAGTGGAAAAATCTATCGTTATATGCTTTGGAGACCACGAAAGAAGGAAGGAAAGACAGGTTGGCGAAGCCCTGAAAATGTGGGTCAAGTTGACCTAAGGTTTTAGAAACCTAGGGTTTTGATATCTAGGGTTTTGACACCTAGCTTTTGACCTAAGGATGTCGGTGGGTGATTGGAACGTATAAATAAGAACCTATATGAGGGAAGAGGGTTCATTTAGGTTCGAGGTTGTTGGATATAGTTGTATTGTTTAATATGAGTGATTATTATTGAGAGAGGGAGAAGTACTGAGTGAAGAGCCTTCTAGTATTGTAATATCTTCAACTAGGTGCAAAGGTCAACCCTACATCCGGGTGTGCAGGGAGGGGAGAGATAGAGAGAAGAGAGAAGAGAGAATATTTGTTAGCTAAGAGTGCATATTAGAACTATATGATTTCATCTTAATATATCATAAAGAACAATTCTGTGGACATAGCCCTAGAGAGAGGGTGAACCACGTATATCTGACTTGTGTGTGTGATTGATGTTGTGTTATTTTTCCTTGATATATTGTTATTGCATTGCTGTGGTAGATCTGATAGATGTATGGAATAGATCTAAGCTGATAAGTGATATAGGTATGTTGTATTGTTCTATTATTTGATCCACTTGATATTCCTCTTGGTTGTAGACATTTATGTTCTGCAACCCCCCCATAACTGCTTCGGGTGAGACTACGTCTTCTTCATAGGTGTAGCCAAAAGGGCCAGTAGTTAGGGATTGTTGGTGTGCTCTTGGAGCTGAACCCTGGGTTTGCCCCTGTGCCAACAATATATGCTTGAGAAGAGTGAACAGGTAGATAATATGGAAGCAACAGTCAAGACAATAGCTAAATTATCTGAAGAAATGTTGAAATCTAGGCCACCATCCAGAACAATCACATTGTTCCTAAAATAAGAATTGCACAAAAATCAGATTACACACTTAGATAAATTAGTGAATTTCAAGCTTGACTCTCCCCAATATTTCATAAATGCATATCAGGGTTGTAATATGGAAGAAAAATATAAGCTTTGTGAATTATACCTGCATAACCTTAACTTACCACACCCCTACAACTAGAATCCCAATCTATATGTGGTGGATGTGAAATTGATGGCCTTTTCCTCTTGGCTAAGGCATGAGGAAATGAGTGTAGAAGAATTGAAAATTTATAAGGAAGAAGAACAACAAAAACACCTTTGGATTAGAGAAAAGCCTACGAGGCCTAAATATGTTATTGTAACCTAGGTCTGCACCCCTGCCCTTTCCCTCCTCTACCCTATACATCTATCAATTCCTATTTTTGTTTTGTGTTTTCTAAGCTTATTCTCCATGATTTAATCACTCAACTTCAATGTCCCTTACCTTTTTTTTTACTTATTTTGAAACATATTTTTCTTCCTTGAAAGGCGATTACATGTTCTAGTTTGAGTTTGAAAATAATTGTCATCATGTTTATCACTAATTGAGCATGTATCAGGTCGACCAATTCTTTTGTATGCACAGGGAACACCCGTGGAAAAAATGAAGTAATTCAGAGAAGTCAATTTCGGGCTCAGATTATGATAACAGACAAGTTAAATTTGCAATGATGAAGATCCAACAAGCAACTCAGATAAAAAAATATTGTACATTCAAAGTTCTAGAAAGGTGTGAGGTTTAATAATAGAGTTACACAAACTTCACTCTGCGACTTCGTCATTTGGGTGTCTGATCTCATCTTTGTCCAAAACTCCCGAATACGGAAACACTGAAGCCCTGAACCACCGCAACACTTTTCGAGATCATCCATTTGGGAGGCATCCACACTTATCACTCAAAAACTCTCGAATGTCGAAACATCAGATCCACATAGAATTCATATGTGGTGACACGTGGAATCCATGGGTCGTCGACATGTGGCACTAATTTTAGTCCATTTGGATTACGTCATTCACTCATTTTCGGGTGATACATGTCACTCTCTTCAAGTGGACACATCAGTGATAGTGATTTCATGTGGACATGTCAGGTCCGAGAGATCATCCATCCAACAAGCCACTTAGATCAACGAATCTCGTACATCCAAAGTTCCATAAAAATGTGAGGTTTAATCGCATAGTTACACAAACTTTACTCTATGACTTTGGTGTTCGTGCATCTAAGCTCATCTTTGTCCAGAACTCTCAAATGTCAAAACGTCGAAACCTCGAAGAGTTGTATTCCAGAACTCTTGAAATTCCAAATGATTAAAGTATTAATCTCAAGTTTATTAGGATAAACATGGTTAATGACTACGAGATCTTAGCAATTCGAGGGATTTCAACTCAAAGAGAGCACAGTTCTCTGAACCTCTGAAGTGTCAGATACCCGAAGTACCAAAGCCTCAAACAACCAAAGTGGGTCCTCACTACCACGTCACTCCGCAACATTGTCACTTTGGGAGATTCTCAAAATCAACATTTAGAAGCTCCTGAACCCCCAAATTGTCGAAGTGCCGAAACACAAAATAATTAAATTCTTAATCTCGGGTTAATTATCTTAAGAAAAGAATGAATTGATGACTCTTTTGAAACACCAAATGTTTAAGGATAAATTCCGAGTTAATTAGAGAAAGTGTTGGTTAATGACTCTGGGAGTTTAGGGCCTCTGGGAGATATGAATATTATGTGCTCCAAAACTCTCAAACGTCAAATTACTGAAGTGTCTTATCTCCATTAATGTAATATTTTTAAGTTTGAAAAGGGAGCCAAACCAGGGAACGCCGAGCTAGTACATGTCATCATATTGCTTATCTGGTAGTAGTTCGACAATAGCCAACAATAAAAAAAAAAGTTTCGGAATCCGAACCCTACAACTCCACAACCGGGAACTCTAGAAGCTATAATCTGGACTACAGAAAGAATATCAGAGACTCTAGGAAAACGCCAGATGATTTTCTTCTTTTCTCCAAGAGATAAGTTGGGGAAAAACACTGCTAACACATTCAGTTATCTCCAGTTGCCTCCAACATTGCACATGCATTTCAGTTCTCAATACAAAACTGAGTTCTATCACTCCTAGTCATTTTCTGTCAAATTTCAGTTCACTCGAGCATACACATCGGTCTAGTTTCATTGCTAAGTAGCAGTTTTTAGTTTTTTAATTGCAAGGCTCTGTTAGATTAAAGCATAATAAGTTTTATTTTATGTGTGATAAGAACCACTCTTTTTTTATTAATTCAATCTCAGAGTATTCCTTAATATAATCCAGTAGTGTGTTTAGTTAAGTTAATTAGTTTTTTTACAATTGGTAGTATAGAATTCAGTCACAGTCCCATATGGACAAGAGCCTTTGAAACTCTGATAAATATGCAGTTTTTGTATGTGATAAGGGTTTAGTTTCTAGGGACAATATTCAAGCATTAAAATTGATCGGACCTACTCATATGATTGTAAATCTATCTACCTGATGAATATATATTGATGACAACTGCGTTTTCTTTCTCAATTCTTCATGTATCTTAATTTCATCTTGGATGCAAATTGTGAGGTGTGCAATGTACATTTCCTTGTTCTTTCAACTATTGTTTTAATTCATCTTTTTATTATTATGAAAACTATTAAATAACTATTGTTTTAGTAAAAATATCAGTTATTTGACAACCTGTTGGATGATTTGCATCCACATATTTTTTTAGGCATTAAAATATCATTTTGAGTCTTAATTCTCACACAACAGGTAATTCATTGCATTTCTTGTTGTCGTTTCCTCTGTTTATCTTTCCATATCCCCAACTGTTCATCAAAGTTCATACCATTAGCTAAGGAGAACCTACATTCATATCGTTTGGCCAATCCATTGATATTTTCATCTTGGAAAAACCTATCATTTAGCTTACCCACCAACTTAATTAATAATAATAAGAAAACCCTTCATAACTTGAGAATGCCTAGCTCTGCCCTTTATAAGTCGGGTGCAGACTTTCGGACCAACAAATGTCATAAACAATCATCATATCCTCTCTTTGGATAAGGATATAACTCCAGGATGGACATCCAAACAAAGGGAAGTAATATCCCATCTTGATGACTCACTCAGGTTATTGGGAGAGACAACAATAGAGGCTTGCCACAGGAGATGACACTTTTTGTCTTATGATTCGCAGATCAAGGAACCTCATTCTCCCAATACCTTGCAACTTTCCCTCTTCGAAACATAATGGTATAAAGAAACTCTAAGGATAATGAAAACTAATTGGATTGGCTTAAGGATGATCCCTCCACTCCTTCTCCCTATAGCTCCTATGGCTGACCTTAAACTAGAAAGTGAATAATAAGAATGAGACAATATTGTGAGAAATAGGGGATACCAAGAGAAACAAGTTGTCACCAAGTATATAGATTGGTATATGAGAGAGGAATTCAGGAAGAAATAACATGAAAATCAAGAGAATGTTGATAGACAATGAGGTAATGAACAACAATATTATGTTGAGCAACAATAGGATGATGGACAATAGAGGAATAGTGAACAACAACTAGGTACACAACAATAGAAGCAATAATGAATATAGAGAGACAAACTTGATTGCATAAGGGTGTGAAAAATATCTATTGAGGGGTTATGATGAGCCAGAATATAGTGCATTTTAGAGGCTCGTATTTGACACTCATTCCACATCATATTGAATTAATATTTACTATTTTACCATATTTAGTAGTCAGTCATTGGTATTTTGTATATTGTTTAATGAATGTTTGATTGAGGTGGATTTTTGTGTATTATGTACCTTTTTTCTCTAATATTTTTTCAAAAGATATTTGTGCCACCAACCAGTTCAAGCTTAATAAATCAAGGGTGCCAACAATCTAGAATCAATGGATTTTGTCTCCTTAAAGGAGTTAACAACCCAAGATTAAGGAAAACTATCCATATTTACCTCCTAGTGCGCTCCTTGTGCATTTATGACCACTTTTGATCAACAAAAGTGATATCTACAAATGTAAAGGGATGAGACCCCTCATTCACTCAGTCTTTTCCTTGATTTTGGAAGATAGGTCGAACTTTATAGGTATATATAGGCCTCTAAGTATAGGAGAGAGAGAGAGAGAGAGAGAGAGAGAGAGAGAGAGAGAGAG
>JASDQU010104924.1:102022-113536 GCA_032191745.1 Picea mariana
AACCTCCCATACCTATAACATACCCAATTTCCCACTGAATCATGTTACCACCTTACACATGCTCTGATACCAATCTGTAACATACCCAGTATCCCACTGAGTCCCATTACCACCTACGCATACTCTGATACTAATCTATAATGTACTAAACATACTATTGAGAAATACTAACTCTAAATCTTCACTATGCAATTTCTACTTTAAACATAATCTGTGAATTTCACTTGAAGTAACATGCTCAACTCAAGCTAAATTCATGCTACACAACTTGTATTAATAGAAGAAACTATCTCTTTTCAACCACCCTTAAGCAACGGAATTAAATCAAACAATTCACTCACCAACACACTGACCCCACAATACAACTTTGCATGCAACCAATTGACATCATGTGCCACTTGTGTTATTACTATGAGCATGGTCTAATTACTTACCTACACACACATAAGTTTGAACCTCTTGATGCACATAGACTGCAATGTTTCACACTCGACCACTCAATCCTATCCTTGATGACTCATAACCGAAATCACTAGGTTAACATAACAAGAAATAATAACCACATTGATCATATCCATGCACAACTACAAATATAGACTATAAGCAACAAACTTACATGAGCATGCACCAATTAATGAAATAACAACAAATACTTATGTGCAAAACATACAATAATTTAACCCATGTCAAACATAGACAAAAAATGCACACAATAACCAAGAAAAATAAATAAGAAACACTTATCTTAAATGAAAATCACCAACTACGGACTTGACTCAGATGTTCCTCCCAGCCATAGACATTGTCGTTGATTATCTTTCAACAACAGGTCACCTGTGAGTCAGGGCTCAACTCCACCAGGGATATAAGGATCCTAAGGACAAGTTATGATATGAAACTCAATATAATTTCTCATTCCTAGGTGCCCACTACTACAACTAGTCCATGGCCCCTCATTCCCCACACAACTCTCACACCCAAGGAAGTGTGCCCTTTCTCTACTCACGAGTCCCTCGGTTTCTCCTATTATAGCATATTTTTCCACACTCCATGAATCTTGCTTACATGGCCTTCCATTCCCCTATGTAGACTTCATTTCCCTTTTTTTATCACTCTAGAGATAAAAATACTCATTTTTGTCCATATATGTGACCTACTAGTTGTACAACTCACATATAAGTGGGTTTCTCCATTACATCCCGTGTACATCGGGTTTGGTGCTCAAAAAATAAAAAATGTGTCGGGTTTCTATTCCATGTCATAGAATCTATGATCCTTGACCTTCCATACTGGAAATGCTCTGACTTGACCCTTCAATTCCATTTGGAGGCTATAAATTGAACCATATCTAAGCCTTGATATAGAACACATCACATCGAGAGAAAATAGACTCTCGAGAAATTTCACCTCAATTGAGTTTGCATCCCTTTGTCCTTGAAAGTATGAAATTCTTGTGTTCAGTCCCCCAAGATCTTCCTAGCTTGTGATGGAGAACCTCAATGACCCCTACATGTGAGCTTGCCTTTGTGGAGGATTGAAGTGGTGGAGGCCCAACTGGAGGGACTTAGTTTCTCAATTCTGATATGTGTCGTTACAGAAGTTTTTCACCTATGTACTTGTGTTGATTACATTAATATAAATAATCTTTTCTCATCCAAATTATACCTTTCAAATATTTATATTACTTTCCATGGGCGTAATTTTTATGTATGTTAATGGATTATGTTAATATATATGATAACATTATCTATCATTTCCACATGATTGTGTATCTTGGTTGTTGAGGACAAGTTGCAGGTATAAATATTTGGGTCGTGTGCTAAATAGTGGTCTAATTTGAACATCCAGACGAGGTAGGATTCTGGTCTCGTCTTGTTATCATTTCATTTATATAGCATACTTGATATTAGAGTTGACTTATGGGTGTCATTCCTTCTATTGTGGTTTTTCCCTATCCATAGAGATATTTTCCTCATAATAGCCACACTTCCCTTCCCAGGGTCACCAACAATAGGTTGGACAAGAAGTCTCCGAGCCCTACAAATAATTCCTAGTGCACCAAGAAGAAACTCTTATAAAAAATCTCGGCTGGAGAGTATTCCCATGGGTATGAGAACCACTCTCACCCAAAGAGACTTGTCATGGCATGTCCACCCGATGCATCGACAATATATTTTATTATAGCCCACAACTCCTTACAATATTCTCTTTGTAGATAAGGTAATAATCATATTTTCCATACCATCCACCCCCTTCATCACATGAAATCCTGCAACCCCCAATAATAAAACCATAATCCCCCCCCCAAAAAAAATACACTAAGGACAATAATATATATTGCATTCCTTCTACTTGACAGTTGTCACCTTCGAAAGTACCTTTAAGAAACTTGGTGACCCATTCCCTACCCTCGGGAAATTAGGATAAAATAATATTTCTAACATTACACTTTTCCTAAAAATATTATTAAAATATTCTCCATAACTTATGACTCACCCCTATTTTCCCTTTTCCGGTGGAGTAGGCCCCCCATATATTTTCATCTAATTCAGTCAGCATGCAATGATGAAATATCATATTAATATTCATGATTATATTTACATGGATAGGCACACTGGCCTATCTGCATCTAAGCTCACCAGCCTGATAATCATACAGGCTCTCTAGACTAAAAACATAAGCATTCATTCTCGCTCACTAACCCAAGTGTGTGCAACATAGTGCAATGTGCGCACTTACCCAAGTGTGTGCAACACAAAAAATGTGTGCACCATGTCTTTGTGACAATTATCCATGCCCCTTACTCTGATGCGCACAACACCATAACTAGGTATCAACAACTCACCAATATATATATACATTACATTTACACTTGGTACCAATTCATCTCACCAACCTATATGTATAATTACAAATGGCTCCAGATCAAGGACACTGCACTACCCCTCGTCTCTCCCACCAGTCCTTAAACGTTTTGACGAACTAGCTACCCTTTAGTCCATCCTACCTCTATGTCCAATGAATAACTTCACTTACCCTTCAAAATCATTCACAATACCGCCCCTATTTCCCCTCCACCCGACATAAGAACATGAGATAAATCACAATATCGATGACCTCCTCCATCAATGGTTACTACTAGAACCATTCACTTCAGAACATGAAACCTCACAGCCCACAATATTTGAAACCATATCCTCGATGGTACAGTGTGATCCACTAATAGTCTCCCCACCCTCATTACCTCTAACACACCCATGGTGGCATGTAAAAATTTCGTTCTCCTTACAGGAACAAATCCTCTCTCCACGGTCTCTAATTTGGAAAGTCGGGGGACTATCCCCCTTTTTCCTTTGATGACCATTGTATATGACCATGGGTTATGCTCAAACGACAGTCATGTGATTGCAGGCGTAGACAAGGGTGGTTTGAGTTGAACCAATTTTCTCCTCGCAATTTACCATGAGCCACTACATGTTCTGTTATCAATACCGTGGTTTTGATTGCGGCCCACCCTCTAACTGTTAAATTCTGAGCACTTTCTATACCCTCAATTCAATGCAACCTTTGATGTCATGATATTGATAGTGCTTCTAAACTGATGGCTCAGATCTTCCCCTTTTAAATCAACGGACATGATTTTCTTCAGGACTTTGGCATTAAAAGTTTTAAACTCTCAAACATTATTTTCTCTTCGGTGGCTATCTCCTAGAGTGGAATATCTACTGACACATGTCCCTTACAAACAAGTAGTTCAGATGAACTCCAGATCTCTAGCCTTTGGGAGTTCTTTTTCAATACCCTCTCTTTCTTCCAGAGTGGCAGATTTTTTTCCATGTGTCCTATCCAAATCAATGACCCTGGTCCTCTTCGGGACTTCGACACTTTTCAACCAAGACCATCGCAATGACCTTCAGCTCCCTTGTCAATCAACAATCGAGATTCTACTTCGAGAGTTTGACACTTCCACCCTCTACTTTCCTCCAAAGTATTATGTACCTGGAGTTCTATATCTGGCGCCACGTGTATGTTGAGCACTCAACACACCCTAAAAAATGTCTATGTCAAATCTTACTTTTTGGGTATCACTTAATCTTTTGGCATTGTCTAATTCGACTTCAGTAAGAAAAATGTTTCCTTTGCTTATCATTTTGTTTTCCATTTAATTATTTCAAAGTTTGCTCGAGCATGTGAAAACCATTAACTTAAAAGACTAATATCTAAATTAGATAATTCACAGTCAAAAATTTCCCCTGACGTGCTTAAGGAATTCGACATCGGAAAGGATTAAGTGTGAAATAAAATTGTAGAGAGAACTGAAGTTGTTGAGTCCCGATCTTCATCAGTGTCGGTATACACAAGATTTATTTCTCGAAAAGAATCATCGAGAATATCTTCGATGATTTATCCCTTTGACATCGACGAATGACTAAAAGAGTTGTTGGATTACTGAGAGGGGGGTGAATCAGTAATATAGAAAATTAATCCTTTTTAACCATATAATCCAAGTCTTATATCAATGTAGCATTATTATCCAATAACTGCAGACTAAATAAGAAATTAACAATTGAACAATCATACAAATAGACAGTACACCAGTGTTTTACATGGAAACCCAAAGTGGGAGAAAACCACAAAATTCTTTTTCCTATATGTCTTGAAGAATTACATTCATTGGAAGCACCAACTTCCTTTGTTTTCCAGCTACAACTGGAAGGAGGCTCCAACTCCCTAGTTTCTCAGGCTACAACCTGAGGGAAGCTCCAACTCCCCAATTATCTAGCTACAACCAGAAGGAGGCTACAACACCCTATGTTCTATGGCTACAACCAAAAGGTGGATATAACCAANCTGGAAACCTGTACCAATCAACCTGTACCAAACAACCTATACCAATAACCTGAACCATGCATCAACCATGCATCAACCTGTACCTCAAACTATAATCAACATGTACCATAAACAAGTGCATCAACCATGCACCAACCTGTACCAACCAACCTATAATCATCCTGTACCATAAACAAGTGCATCAACCATGCACCAACCTGTACCTCAATCTGTACCATGAATAAGTGCATCAACCATGCACCAAACCTGTACAAATAACCTGTCACAACAACCTATCCAAAAAACCTATCACAACAACCTTTCTCATCAATCTTATCAACCAAATCAGATCAATCAACAAGATAACTCTCAAATATGTGCATCAACCAATTATAACACAACAACTCATAATCATCACCAAGATCAATATGTGCTTCTGATAACACAAGTATGCTACATCATCCATAAACCATGTTTCAACAATACTACTAACAAGTGCCTCCAACCATGTACCAAGTATGTATCAATCATGTATCAACTACTCATCAACTATGACTCATCAATATGTACCAACATCATCAACTATACACCTCATGTATGTGCCAACTCATCAACTACTTGTCTCAACCATGTACCCGACATGTACATCAACCAAAATCCCTCATCAATTTCATCATCCAAATATGATTTTTTACTCTATAATAGACCTGGTGTATATGATCACATTCCTGCAAACCTTACTTAATGTTAACAACAAGAGACTAGCATTTTCATCAAACTTTTCTTTAGTCTCACATGCCTAGTTTTGGATTAGTCAACAACCCTAACTTGAAATAATTATAACTTTGTACCTGTAATGAATAAATATCTGAAACTGATACAAAATGTTATTCAGTGTGTTTTATGAAATTCATCCAGGTGTCACTACTTGGAACCTCTCAGAAAAGGAGTTATATAAAAAATGGCATACCTTGTTGAATTCTAGGTTATTCTAGAGAACGACCTTGTAGAGCATGCCCCGCATGGAATATTTGTTGAATCAGTATGAAACTGTTAAAAAAAATACTACAGAGTATACTCTAACCAAAAAATTTGGATCTGTTATGAAGAAGTTATGACATTTTTACCCCAAACACCTATTTTTGACTAGTTTCACGACTAGCCACAAACCTTATTTCTACAGAGTGTAACTCCAAAAATAAAACGACCCACAAGCTGATTTTTTTATGAAAGATACTTGGATATGTTTCCTCAATGGCATAGAAATTTCATGGTCTGAATCATTCTAGGAAAAAAATTATTTCAAAAACGGTGAGATGACCGATAAAAAACATACCTTAGAAAGCATCATCAAAAGAATTTATCCTTCCTTGAATTCCGACCTTCTTTTATTCACTTTCCTCATAAATTTGGCTTAGATATCCTTTGTTTACCTTAGACACCTATAGGTATTCAATATTATTAAGTGTGTCTAAAATGAGAGAGTGTTGCCTCTTATTTATACTCTCCAAGTAGCTTCCTTAAAAACATCTTCTAGGTCACTTTGCCCACTTTCCTTATTTTAGGGTTAACCCACTTCTAATTTCTCCATTAAATTTATTATTTAAATAATTTATTTTGTATTCACTTTGAATTATAGTGCACTAATCACTTCACTTTATTATTTACCTTTAAAATCTCTTAAACCACTTTGACTACTTTGACCTTTCGAGGCTTCTAGATGACATATGAGGGTCCTCCAACTTCGTAAGGCCGTAACTCTCAAACCGTGATGAGTTATGTGACATTTCACATACCACTAGAAATTGAATGACATGTACTATCCATATAGAGTATTATTACCTGAAAATATATCAAAACTCATACCATTATCCATCAAACAAACTTGGGTCCATTACCCAAACCTGGGTTCTCCAACTTCTGATGGCCATAACTCTCTAACCGTGAGGTGTTATGTGACGCTCCACATACCACTGGAAATTGCATGATAAGCACTATCCATATAGGATATTTTCACTAACAAATTCACTGACCTTCATCTCATTATTCCACAAATAAGCATGAGTTCTCTAACCATACTTCTAGGATAAATCAATCCACAAAGCATATTCCCGTGAGAGCTTTCACCATAAGGGGACCACTTTGGAGTTCATCCATATGTAATTCTTATCAAACATGACAATAAAATAATGATTCATCTTTACATCAAACAAACTTGGGTCTATTACCCAAACCTCTGTGCTACTAGAATTTGCTACTGTACTTTCTCCAAGGGTTGACATCAGTCACTAAGGGTTGACATAAATCTACAATATCACTCTCCAATAGTTGACATCAATGACAACCAACAATCCATACCAACTATTCATCAACCTAAGCCAATTATCTGACAATACCCCCCTTTGGCATCGATGGCAACACTTATTCACGATAACAATCATGCTTATACTCTTTATCAATGTTTCTATCTCTCCCCCTTTGACATCAATCGCAAAGGGTATCTCCCTTTGGGGATGCTCCTCCTGACTGAACTCTCCTTGGGGCTTCTCCCCCTGTCTATGTGCCTTTGATTTTTCTTTGTGTTTATAATCCTCTAATTACTCTCTTTCCCTTCATATGAATAATATCTCCACCTTTGATAAAGGATATCACTCTGAAGTCATATTGCTCATTCTTCCCTTGTGACAATCTCTCCCCTTGGAAACATGCCTCTATGCTTTCTCTCCAAGAATTTACCTTTTGCATCTAATAAATCTCTCCCCCTTTGTCCTATTTATGGTTCTTCCTCATGTACATATAAGACATATAAGATAAGCATTCAAAAGTATTCATTTTGGAGTAGAAATTACTCCTAGTCTCTGGCGAAGATACTCAATGGATTCCCATGGAAGCGGTTTTGTAAAGATGTATGCCACTTGTTCTTTTGTTCTCACATATTCAACTCTGATGTTCTTCTGTGCAACCCATTCCAATAGAAAGTGATACTTGATTGTAATGTGCTTCGTATTGGAGTTCATCATTGGGTTTTTTGAGATACCAATGGTGCTTGTATTATCACAATAGATTGGAATGAGCTCATCATACTCAACATGTATATTTGTCAGAGTTTGTTTCATCCAAAGAGCTTGTGTACAACATGATGTTGCTACAATATACTCTACCTCGACTGTAGATAAAGATATTGATGATTGTTTCTTGCTTAGCCATGATACTAAACACTCACCCAAGTAGAATGTTGCTCCACTAGTGCTTCGTCAGTGATCAATACAACCTGCCCAATCTGCATCTGTGTAGGCAGTAAGTTATAGATCCTTTCCTTTTGAATACCATAATCCAAACTCTTATGTTCCTTTGAGATATCTGAAAATCCTCTTCACTACTAACACATTTGATTCCTTTAGTGCTAGTTGAAATCATGCCACCTATCCAACTACCTGCATTACATCTGGTCTGGATGTTGTCACATATAGTAAGCTACCAATCATTGACCTATATTTCCTATGGTCTATAGACTTTGAATCATCATCTTTGCTCAACTTGACACTGGTTTTCATAGGAGTGGTAACTGGTTTGCAATCTTCCATTTCGAACCTCTTTAGCATTTCTCTGATATACTTAGTTTGAGAAATAAAAATTCCTTGGTTTCTTTGACATATATGAAGACCCAAAAAGAAGGATAGTCCTCCAAGTAATGAAATTTCAAATTCATTCTGCATATCCTTTGCAAATTTCTGTCTTAACCTATCATTAGTAATTTCAAAACAATATCATCAACATAAATTTCAATAAAATATTACCTTGAGTTACCTTGATGTAGAGGTTGTTGTCTGCGCTTCCTTTCCATAGTTTGTAGGGAGTTTTGTCATTGTTGTTTCTGAGCATTAATCTATTTTGAATGTGAATTGATGTATGCACTACTAATTGTTCTTATGAATCCATCTTTGTCCATCCTTTCCAAGACTCTACTTGCGCAATCCATAATGCTGACCCATTTATCACTATAATATCATGAAGTCTTGATTAATCTATCAAATTTTACTTCGCAAACTAATTTCTCTGAATCTGTCTTCTCAAACTCTGCAAGTTGCTCGAAGGATGGTTCTTTGGTCTTTCACAGCTATTGCATAGAATCCCCTTGTCTAATATTCATATTACTTGGGAGTCTCTAAGTCGGATGGCTCAGAACAATTCCTTCTCTGATGTGTATTCATCATCATCTTTATTGGTAGATTCATCATCATCTTCATTGGTAGATTCATTATCTCTTTGAGATCTGAATTCTTTCTTTCTATCTGTGGATTCATCTTTCACTACAGTGCCTGAAAGTATAATCTCTTGAACCTGCTCCTTATTTACCTGTCCTTCCTTTCTTTCAATTATTTTCCAAACCTTTTTATATTTGACATCTTTCCTTTTCTCTATAGAATTTTTTTCATCTCATTTTATTGCCAATCTTGCGATCTCTGGTAGCTGGTCTTTGTTCACCTGTTCTTCCTATTTTATTATCGATACTTTCTTATATCTGATATCAATATTCTCTTTCATGGAAGTATAGATCATTCTTCTATAATCACTAGCTATGTTTCCATAGTTATGACATTTGTAACCCTCAATGTTATGTGTGACCACATAGGCACGGTCTGCTTGAACATTTCTTTTATAATCTCTGCAATCTGCAACCTTATGTCCAACGTTAGTACAATAAAAACAATGACCATAAAATAAATTTTCATACCTGGGAGTGAATGATCTTCTTTGTGGCATAGTCTTTCTGAATTTTTTCTTTGAATGATCATGATCATAATTGAAGCTTCTTTGTGGATTGAACATGGATGGTATTCTTGAAGATGTATCTTCAATAGTTTTCTTAGATTTTGGTTGACCATGATTCCTTCCTTTGAGTACTTCTGCATAACTCTTTCTATTTTCTTCATTCTTCTTTTCTAGCAACGTAGAGTGCTTCTCTTCATTCTCTACAACTGTTGTGGATGTTTTTGTCTCTTCAACGTTCTTGTTGAGCTTGACAATTTTGACTCTTAGTGTGACAACTCCTTCTTCAAGATTCTCAACCTCTTCTTCTTTCTTCATTATCTGAAACTTCATGACCTCTTCTATTCTCTTTGCTTCTTCAAGTTGGATTTTCAATGTAATTATTTCTTCTTCCAGACATCTCTCTTCTTGACCAAACTCTTCCTCAAGTTGGTTTAAGTCATTGGTTCTTTCATTGAGATGATCCATCAGTATCTTTTCTCTCTTTTCTTCTTCTTCCTTTTCTGCCACTATTTTGGCTTCCAAACATTTATTTTGATATTCTAGAGCTTCTTCAATTCTTCTGGCCTCTTCTAGTCGAGCTCTTAAATTCTTGATGACCTACTAATACTTTTCGGAACCTTGAACACTTTGATTTTTCTTCATCAATTCTATATTGGATGACTTGTTTTCTTATCTTTCTTTCCTTAGATATTTAATTGCACTGATCATTTTTTCTCTGTAATTAACTTCTACTTCATCATACTCTTCCTCTTTTGAATCTGTCTGATATGATGAGCATCTGTATTCTTGTTATGTATCTGCATATTCTTTGGAATTTTCTGAATCTGTGATGGGTGAAGAATGTCATGTAACTTATCCCAAATTTCTTTGGTTGGTGAACATTTACCAACCTTTTCTCTTACCGGTTTAGGTAATCCTTCCCAGATGAAATCCATTGTTATTTTTTTATTCTTCTTCAATTCCTTCTTGGCTGTAGTCTTTGCCCCTTTTGAACTATCATATCTTGTAACAAATGATAGCCAAATATAATGTCCATGTGCCTATAAAAATACTTCCGTCCTTTTGATCCACATCTCATACTTAAAACCATTCTGATCATTAAACATTGGTACTCCATTCTCAGAATAATCCATGATCTCCTTCCAGTGGTTAAATTGTTTCCTGAAGGAACCTCACTCTAATACCAATTGTTGGATTACTGAGAGGGGGGGTGAATCAATAATAGAGAAATTTAATCCTTTTTAACCATATAATACAAGTGTTATATAAATGTAGCATTATCATCCAATAACTGTAGAGTAAACAAGAAATGAAGAAATGAAGAAATGAACAATCATACACATACACAGTACACCAGTGTTTTACGTGGAAACCCAAAGCAGGAGAAAACCACATAATTCTTTTTCTTATATGTCTTGAAGAATTACATTCATTGGAAGCACCAAATTCCTTTGTTTTCCAGCTGCAACTGGAAGGAGGCTCCAACCCCCTAGTTTCTTAGGCTACAACCTGAGNATGAATAATTACATTCATTGGAAGCACCAAATTCCTTTGTTTTCCAGCTGCAACTGGAAGGAGGCTCCAACCCCCTAGTTTCTTAGGCTACAACCTGAGAGAAGCTCCAACTCCCCAATTATCTAGCTACAACCAGAAGGAGGCTACAACCCCCTATGTTCTCCGGCTACAACTGGAAGGTGGATACAACCACCTATCCTTTCCCCATCCAATCGCCCTGACATATAAGTAGAACGATCGAACCATTGTCACACTATCACTATGAGATATACTGTTGTAAACCTGTACCAAACAACTTGTACCAATAACCTGAACCATGCATCAACCTATACCTCAACCTATAATCAACTATACCATAAAGACGTGCATCAACCATGCACCCACTTGTACCATCCA
>JASDQU010104925.1:3749-41080 GCA_032191745.1 Picea mariana
TATGATTTGGTGGGGTATCATCGACAGTGTTTGATTGTTGACCCCTCTCTGTTGATAACGTTGTGGTCTTGGTGATTGGTATTTAGTCACTGCATTATTTATTATAACAGTCGAATCGATAGCTCAGCATGGTTAAGTGGTTGATTTGAGAAATGGGATTGGACACACAGTCCCTATCTCTTATATTGAAATAATTGATTGTTAACCCAACATTAGTTTATAGTTGATTAAGTCATAGTGAGGCTTCAATATGTGTGGGTTTCCTACAACATGTTTAAGTTGAATTGATGTTTGTTGTTACTGTGTGTTTTAATTGCCAATTGGGAGTATTGCAATTTAAAATCATGATAATCGTGACTTGGTTGTCCACTGCATATGTTTATGGATATCGTTTGACTACACCATCAGATATGGGAACGAGTTTTATAACAGCATGATTTCATTGCAATTTGATTATTAAATGGATTATAGGAATGGAATCGGGCACGATTTGTGTCTGTTTTTTATGGAAGAAGTAATTCACAGACAATGGTTGATGTTTGGATGTTGAACAGAGTGGAAACAATTGACCGTGTGTTCATTTCGTAATTATTTTAAAACATTAAATTGGACAAATGAGAAGAAATAAAACTCTTATACAGGTTGTTTGGAAGGCATATTGTTTTGAGTTTGAAGACACTGTGTTAAAGATTTGATTCCAGACAGTGAGCGAGTTAATACACATGAATGATTAAATTATGCACAGTAGTTGTTAAATTTATCACAGTAATTATTTGGTCAGTGTCGGATCTTTTTCATTTAATATAGAATGGTTTTATGGGTTACATAATTAATTTTATGAACAATATCCGCTCTCTTCCCTACCATTATTTCACTTTTCTCTAATTACAATCCCCTCGCCTTCCCATATTCATTTTTCACTCCCTGTTCCTAAAATTTAATTACAGTTAAGAGGAATCTTGTATTGTAACAGTTTGAAATCACAGTTTCTTGGATGGATAACAATGACATGTTCTTTGGTTTGCATTACAATTGATTGTTTGTTGTCTGTGAGCAGTAACCATGATTCTTTTTCCCTCTCATTTTAACATTTTTTTTCACTCAATACAAACCCCTCGCTTATACCAAAACATTTGTTCACCCTCTGCTCATTGACAACGATTAAACAATTTGTATGGATTGGATTGCATGAGTCTGATATGTTGCTGAGCCAAAATTTATTTCATATTTTTAAAAAGAGTTGTCATGTATGGTTGTTAAAGAAATTATTTGCTAATCAATCATGCATACATGAATGAGATTTTTTGGTCGAGGTAGCCATGGCAGAGGCAAATAAGGGAGAGGTAATTAGAATAGAGGCCTAATTAGAATAGAGGGATAATTTTCCATGGTTTTTTCCAAAAAAATATTCGCTATTCTGAAAATGATTCGCCCAAATTCTATAGGATAAAATGATTTTACCTTAAAAATCGCCAAAATTTTATACAAAATATATAAAATCCTTATAAATTTGAATATTTTTATAAAAATATCGCCAAACATTTATAGTTGACATATGAAGGATTAGTCATATTCGCCAAGGTTTCTACATTTTAAAATAAATTTCCATCCTTAAAATCATCCTTGAACATGCTATCCCCATCAAGGAAGGCATAAAACTAGTTAGGAAAAAACAAAGACCTATCAACCCTGCACCGGAGGAAACTATTTGAAAGGGATTGGAAATAATTTTGAAGGTTGGTATCATCTTTCCAGTCAAGTATTCTGAATGGGTTTCAAATTTGGTCCCTGTCCATAAATCCACTGAACATATAAGATTATGCATTGATTTTTGCGCAGTTAAGTGAGCTATTATGAAAGGTTATTCTCCTCTCCCTAACATAAAAATGATTTTGCAGCAATTCGCAGGGTCACAAATGATGCCCTTACTTAATGTTTTTTCCAGTTACAATCAAATCAAGCTAAAAGGGGTAGATGCTTATAAAACCACCTTTATCATTGATTGGGGTACGGTGACTTATGAACATATGCTTTCAGGCTTACCTGACGCAAGTACCACTTTCAAAAGACCTATACAAATAACTCTTGGTGAATTGATCAGTATTCATATCTATCTTGATGATCTAATTATATACGTTAAGGGGCTGATAATTACCTCAGAGTTTCAAGTGTTATTTCTAGGTCCCTTCAAAATTGTTTTAGTCCTAGATAATAACTCTTGCATTCTAAAGGATTTACAGGAGAAATTTTTTTCCTACGGCACTAACAAATCTCACTTGAAACATTACGTGTGACCAACTTGAAATTTTTTAACGTTGTTTGGATTTTTTTTATATTACTAGTCTAGCTCTGTTTTCATTTTTCCACTGTCTTTTATTCATTCTTACAGTAGTTTGATTTATGCTTCTGTTTTTAACAATTTCCTACTGCTTTTATATTTCTATCATTTTATCTCTACTATTTTAAATTCTGCAATTTTAATTCTGTTATGATTTTTTTTCTTTTTCATCTTTTAATTGTTTTTGGTCAAGAATAAGATGTTGGATCAGTTCTGACACAGTTGTTATAGTTGAACTTATTCTTATACTAAGAAAGGGGGGTGTGAATAAATATATGATACTTTTTACTTTATTTAACCATTAATCAGTCATTATTTAACTGAGAAACAATAATCATGTATGAACTCAAATCACAATGCACATAGTTTAACATGGAAACCCAATCGGGAGAAAAATACAAAACTTATCTTTATAAATGTATGTATGAACCAACCTATTGTTACAAATATTGTAGGAACCAACCTACTGAAGACACCAATTTCCTTAACTGAGAACCAAATTATAAATATGTAGGCACCAACCTACTGGAGACACCAATATCCTCAAATGAGCACCAACTAAGCAAAACATTTAGGCACTAACCTACTATTACAATATTTTCAAGCACCAACCTACTGGAGACACCAATCCCCTTACCTGAGCACCAAATCAACAAGATATGTGTAGAAAACAATCCAATATATTCATACATAGAGTAATTCTAACTTCACCTACACATTTCATTCCATAGATCCTTCAAACCCTAGAAAGCCTCACAACATCATTCCTAGAATGTAATCACTGACGACAACATCCACTGAAAAAAACATGCATTAACAACAACATCCACTAAGTATAACACCCACTGATTACAACATCCAGTAACGAAAACATCCTTTGCTAGAAACATCCACTAACAGAAACATCCCAACCTCAAAAACATGCACAGGACAACATCACAAACCATCAGTCCTTCATAGTGCACCTTGAGAACAAGAAATACCTCAAGATAATCCCTTATACTTACCTTGCACACCTTTAGATCCTAAAAAGACACCCAAATTCCTTTAGTGTACCTCAGATCGCTTCTACACACTTAAGAATTGATTACTTACTTGGTTACATTGCAAATGTGCACATCTACCTTGTATTTATAATAATTTTATCCCCACTTTTAGGGCCGACCTGTAAGACTGGTTGAGCCAACCTCAATTTTCTGGATGGGATGTCGAGCGAAAAAAATCATATCTCTTCATTCCTAGGGAGTTAGAGAGAATTCCATATTCTGTTGGAAAGGTATTCGAATACGATTTCCAACCATATAACATTTTCTCACATTTGAACTAGGTATGTAGGGTAAAAATGCCTTCAAAGATAGGGTATCCAAACTGACCATCAAAAATACAAAAGTAATACTTTCAACAATCTTCATATTGCAATATTTGTTTTGGACATATGTAGGCTTGTAATATTTATATTGGAAATATGTAGTCTCCCCCTACCTTGACATCATTGAAAACAATATTTCCAACAATATCCCCCTTTGTCATTGATGACAACCCTTAGTCGATTATGTAATACTCCTCTTGTCTGCAACTCTCCTTATGTTTGCAATGCTTCCTCTATCTAAAAATTCTCCCCCTTTGACATCAATGGAAAAGGGTTTCTCCCCATGAGATTGTGCTTCCATTTATGGACGAGATGAGAGAGATATCACTCCCATGCAACATTTTTTTCCTTTGACTTCATCGAGTATGTATACATCGCTTGAGGTTTTGTGTGCATTTTCCACTAATCTTCCTAAAGTTATTTTCCTTATCTCACACCCTTTAGAATGAAATGCGAGGTTGTAACCTTTATCACACATTTGGATAACAATTAAAAGATTATGCTTTAACCCTTCAACATATAAGATATTATATGTCTTTTTCTTTCCATTATCAAGACTAACAATACCTTTTTCAACTATCCTTGTAGAATCATTATCTCCAAAAGTAACACTGTCTCTTGTTGAAACAAAGTTTATTTTTCTTCTTATCATCTTAAAATCAATTTTTCTTTGGTTATGGAGCCACCCTTATTTCTAAGATGAGTCAAAAATATTTCAAGAATTTCAGGATTCGGGTTTCGGCTATTCACGAAGTATGACTTTTAAATAACAACTCCAAAGTTCTGATACCAAAGTCTCGAAAAGTAATTGTTTAAAACAAATTAAACTGAATTAAAAGGAATAATTAAAAACATTTAACAGCTTTCTAAGCCTTTCATATTTTCTTTTTTGGCCATCTCAACTTAAACAATAGTTCAATGTCCCGATGTGCTTTTTTACGAAATCCCTTTTTAATCGAGATTAATTAAATTTTAAACATAATTAACAAATCGTTAATCAGTCGCATTTCGGAAGATCAAGAGAGTTATCATTTTCTCTCACTCAAGAAACCCTGAAGTCCGAAATCCCAAAAGTACTAAGCACTTAAGCATAATTAACTTAACATTAAAAACAAAGTTAAAGATATCAAATGACTTTTCATGTTTCACTATTCGGGGGTTTTCATAGACATTCCTTTCGAAATCCCAATTTTGAATCGCCGCTATATGTCAGTACTTATAACAGATTAATGGAGATATTTTTAGCATAAAGTGCGTATCTACAGGTGTACCATCCCCATTAAATAATTTATTTTTTATTTCCTGTATTGGTGCACTCAATTTAAGGCAAGTTATGGGTCAATAAAGGTTTGCTATTTCAAATTTCATTTTTACGTCCATATAAGAAGTGAGTTACATTCAAAAGAGCTCACACATTTCTTCTCTGTAACAGGTTTTCATTTTTAGCACAAACATCATGGCACCCAGAAAAGTGCCTAAAAAGAATGAAGATGTCGATGAGATCTCCAATCCGGATGGAGATTTTATATCCGATACTACACCACATGTTGTGGATTCAATCAAGTCCTGGAGACATATTTTTGATATCTTGGAGTATGAGCTGAGGAATTTCCCCAATGATTTTGGAAACGAAAGTACTGAAAATAAACTCAGGGATATAGTAGAATATGAACTCCATAAGATAGCCACATGACCGAGACTCATGCCATACAATGACATGATAATCTGGGCTTTAGAAAAAACCAACATTCAGACTAGGACCATTCTAAATCACCAAAGGGTTGTCATCGACTCATTCAGACTAGAGCACATCCAAGCAATGTATAAATTGTCCCTTGTCTCTAAATACATTTTTAATGCTAAATTCGTAGAAGAATTTCAAAGAAAGGAGTGTACAAAATTGGATCAAACATATCTAGGTATAATCAAATATTGGTGGGGAATTCCGGCAAAATTTAGAGCTGATACCCATGGCAATTATGCCAAAACACCGTTAAATGAATACATGGTTTATATAGCAATGATGTTGTGTGGATATTTTGGGAGGAAAAGTCCTACCCATTTCCTGGCAGAATGGGTGCCAATTATACACGAGTTAGCAGAGGGTTTCACCTTCAACTAGGCCAAAATTCTGTCAAATAACCTAGCTAAAGAGATTAAGGATTACTAGATGGAAAAATCGAAAGGTCAACCAATATCTTTTCACATGTCTGCATATATTATGGATGCTATCTGTTACATGACTCCATTCCCCTTGATGAATTGGAGCTGGAGCCCAGCCTGTGTTGAACCCATTCATGTTTATCACTCTAAACTATGGGAGGAAAATGTTAAAGATTTATTTTATGAAATCTGTCACTACGTAGTGATACATGTTCACCAAATTTTGTATGGTTATGCACCCCCTCAGATTTCAGAGAAAATCGTGGGAAACCTTAAGGCAATTGTCGATTGGTTCATCGAAAAAAATTTCTCTTATGTCAGAGTCTTTGGATGTTCAATCCCCCCTCATGATCTCCCTAAATTTCTCACTCATAGATTGGTGTGTAGACAATTGGCATACCAGATAATAATAGGAGGCATTGGTACAGAGTTAAAAGCATCTCAAAAGAAATTCTGGCTAGTTTTTCCTGTGCAGATTAGGAATTTTTTATTTCTTAATCTTGGCCATTCTAAGGTGGAAGCCGAAGAATTAGAAGACATTAAGCTGGTAGATGTTGAACTCAGAAAGCACGACCCATGCCAAATTGTGGGAAATCATCTAATTCACTGCAACATGAAAATGTTTGAACATGAAAACTCCCCTTGTGACGACATATTCAAAGGATCCAGAGCATATGAGGAGATATTAGAGAGAGTTTAGGTGTTACCCCCTGACTTGCAGACCATATTTCTTTCATTCCATAAGCACAGACAAAGTGGTTTGCCAAAGATACTACAGAGAGAAATGGTAACCTCTCCTCCAGAACAGGAAAACATACCCCCAGGTTTCAACTCAAAGCCTTCTGATGAGAAGACTACAGAATAAAATCCAAAGAAGACTGAAGCATCTTCACAAAAAGTAGAAGCTTCACAAACAGAGCACCCAAGGTAGGAAACTGAGTCTACACTCGAGACACCTCCAAAGTCGAGTCAAACAATTCCACCTTCATCATCGACTATTCCTGTTGATATAGCCAAAAAAATAGGAGAAACCCAATATACAGAGTTGGGAATCCCTATTACATCATTGACTCCTTTACAGTCAACATTTGGGACTCCTCATCTAGAATTTATAAATGTAAGTGACCTCACTCCAATCTCTAGAGAAAATATACCTTCCTCTTATTATTTTTTCAGTAAGAAGAGGAAAGCAGTATTGAAACAGGAAATGCATTTGAGAGAAGGCACAATGGTAAAGAAACACAGAGTGCTCATAGATGGACAAAACCTAGAAGAGGAAGATTTCCCCACTGAGGTAACAGGCTCTATGGGAGCTTTGGCAACGACTAACTTATTTTTCAGTTGACAATCTAAAAACAAGGTTGAAACAAAAGGATCAAAGGATAGCCCAGCTACAAGGTCAAATAAAAAATACTGAGAAAAATATCAGAGAGGAGATAAACAAAGGGCTAGAACAGGCTAGAGCTTCTGACAAACATGAGATTCAAATGCTCAAATCTAGCTTGGATGAGATGTATAAGAAGATGCAAGCCAGACAGGGACAGGTCATTCATCAGGAAGAATTAGCGAGACAGTTGCAGGATAGGCTGAATTCTATTCAAAATCAAGTAATAGATTTTTTAACCTTTATCCCTCATGACTGTACCTGTTACAAGATAGCCCAATATAGAACCCGTCCTTTCATATCAGACTAGCATTTCTTTAAACTTATTTAACACTATCTTACAGAAAACAAACACCCGGGTTGAATTAGAATGTTCATGGACAACAATTGAATGGGATATAAGCATCCAGGAACATTGGGAAGCTAGACAGAGATAGTTAAGAAACCAGCCATAACTTTTCTTTTAGTAACTGATACATTTTATACCTTAAATCTCTCTACCTTTTTCGGATGCCTAGACTTTATATTTTAAAGTCTTAAATATAAACTCTGGAACAACATCATTTTGGAGCCGTTGTCGGGGATCGAAGAAACAAAACTATTTTCCCTGGGAGGAACGACATTGATAATTTCTTTCTTTTGTAGTGAACAAAGATTGAAAACTTTATAAGGCTACTTTCATTTTTCGCTTGGTGACTCCACGATTAATAAACTGTCTTTTAACTGAAAGAATACCAAGAAGAATCCATATGATAAACAGACTTCGCCTCTATCCAACCCAGAAAAAATTTTGAAATCAAGAAGATACCTTAAACAGACTGCTTCATCGAAAAATGAGATTTATCAACCTAAATTCACACACTCGAACACTAAGGATCTACCTGAAAAGTCGAATACTCCACTCCTTTGCTGAGAACTATCCACCAATCGAATTGAAACCCTAGAGCCTGGATTGGCCTTACCCGAATTTAAAACTGAGACTTACTCAACTGTTCCTTTCACCTATAGAAGTAAAATATCTATTTCACTCCCTGCTTGGATTGACATCTCTTCACTTCCCGAAGTTCAGTTTCCCATCTCTCAAAACTCCGACGAATATATTGTTTACCTTGACTCGACTCGTGTTGATTCTCCTGTATATTCACCCTGTGAGTCTGAAGAAAACAATCCATGATTTCCAAGTCCTTCTTTTTCAAGTTTCCTATCCCTTGATGACTAGTTTCCTGAAACCATCTTTCCCTATTCAGCCCCAAACGAAGGGTTACCACACCCCTTTAAAACTCTTCCTTATAATCTTCAATTTTGACCCTCTAATTTATTAATGGATGCAGGTGGAAGAGGTGGGGTTAGGGGTGGAGACATAGGTGGTTTTGGGGGAGGAGGAAAAGGCGGTCAAGTACTACTCCCTCAAATCTTTGCCAAAGTGGCTTCTAGGTATGCTCCTTTGGTCCTCCCAGTTCCTCTCCACGATCTACTTAAAAACTACATGAAAAATCTTCCGAAATTCGCAGGAGAAGGTGATTTAACCACAACCGAACACATCAATTTCTTTGATCAATTTGTGGACACCCTTGGTCTTGAACATGAGGATGTTTATTCAAGACTCCTAGTTCAGACTTTTGAAGGATAGGTAAGAACCTAGTTCCGAGGTCTAGCAACAAGATCAATATGGTCATACGATGAATTGGAAAATGATTTTATCAGACAATGGGGAGAAAGGAAAGGCCATCTCTACTATCTAACCGAATTTGGGGCTCTGAGAAAGAAAAACTCCGAATCAGTTCTCGATTTTACCCAAAGTTTTAATAAATTGTATAATAAAATTCCAGCCGAGGTCAAACCCTCCCAACCCGCAGCGAAAGTAACTTTTGCAGGCGCTTTAGATCCTGATTTTTCCCTGTGGTTGAGGGAGAGAAGATCAGTAGACCTCACTAAAATGAAAGATGAAGCCTTATAAATAGAATCAAATATGATGGCATCAGGTAAGATAAAAAAAAAATTGAAATAGGAAATAGGGAAACTAGATGGTACAGAGACCATCGGAACCCTTTGGATCAGGTAGGTCTTCTGAAGACAAGATGGATGACATGGTGAGGATAATTAAAGAATTGTCGAATAAGATCTAAAGAATGGAATTAGACCAATCAAATAACGAACATTTCCCTAGAAAGGATTTCAGAAGCAATCCCAACCCTCAAACTCAACAAAGACAAATTAAGAATGAGGATCAAAAACTCCAAGCCCCCTTTAAAAGTGAAAACTTTATAGGAGGAGAAGACATGCAAGAGTTTCTGGAGTTAGAAGAAGACATAAATAATCTTGGTGATGACTGTCAACAACCTTATTTAACAAGACAAGATTATGAAAAATCCTTAAAAACAGAGTATAGATCTAAAAATAACAAGAACAACGAGATTACAAAAGATTCAACCTATCAAGGAATCATTGATGACATAATGGTCGAACTCCACCAGAAGTACAATCTAAGGCCTAGAAACAGGAATGTCACAACCACCCCAACAAAGAAAATCTTGCCAAGGGGGGAAACAGATGAGGTAGTTCCAAAAGCTGCTGAAAAGTAGACTGTTAAAACAAAAGTTGTTGGCACACAGCCTACTAAGGCAAAGCCAACATAAACATCAGTCATAAACACAAGGTAAACAGAGGATCCTGTGGCTGAAACAAAAACCTCACAAAAAAATAAAATTGAAAAGAAAGGGATACAATCAAAAACCACCGAATTTGATAAACCAACGGGAAATTTTAATCTAGAAAATGAAATCAATAAAATCAAAATACCTATACCTCTTGTCGAACTAGAGAAAAACCTAATATACAGAAAACAAATTGCTAAAATAATTAATTTTTCAGATACTGAAAGTCAGGCTGACGTGATAAATCTAGAAGATGACAAGCCTAATATAATTTTCAGTCCACATTTCGAAGGTGCTAGAGATATTGTTGCCCATTTATATATCACACTAACTATGCATGATCACCTGCTCCATAATTGCATGCTGGATTCTGGAGCCTCTCACAATGTAATGACTAAATCCATTCTGGATAGACTTGGTCTCAAAATCACTCGACCTTATGGAGATATGTATCGTTTGATTCGAGTAAATTCAAATGTATAGGTATAATAAAAGATTTAGTGGTTAATATTGCACAGATACCTGTGAAGAGCATTCTAATGGATGTGGTTGTCGTTGACATACCCCCGAAGTATGGCATGTTGTTATCCAGGTCTTTGGGTGCAAAACTTATAGGATACCTCCAACTCAATATGACGTATGCCACGATCCCTATTTTTGGAGAAAAGTTCACACTCTTGTACACAGAAACCAGGTTGGCGTTTACAGTAAGTGACCCACTAAACCCAAACAACTACCCTTTTTATATTACCGATCAAGATTTAGGGAATTGTATTCTATCTATTTATGATGATATTGATGTATGTATAGAAGAAAGCTATACATAAAATAAAAAAGAAAATGAATAAAAGATAAATAAAGATGTATATAGTTCAAGAGTTTGGAAAATGTTTTTTTACGGTGCTTCATCTTTTGAAGGAGAAAGAGATGGAGTGTTTTTCGTGGCACCCGATGACAATTTCATCATACCTTTTTCTTATAGACTACAATGGGACATTGATTATACTAACAATATTTGTGAATATGAGGCTCTAGTCCTAGGATTAGTAGCTGTTAGAAAATTAAAGATCAAAAACTTAGAAGTCTATGGTGACGCTGAACTAATCATAAAACAAATCAATTGTCAATACCAGGCTAAGCACCCAAGGTTGAGATCTTATAGGAAATGTGCTTGGGATCTGATTGAGAACTTATTTTCATCAATTAACGTTCATTACATCCCTATGGATGAAAATCAACGAGCTGATTCGCTCGTTAAAGCAGCCTTGACCTTCACACCTCCAACGGTTTTCAAACTTAAATACCATATAGAGATGAGACATAGGCCCTCGACACCGAATAACACAAAACATTTGCAAGTTTTTGAGGATGATGAACAACTCATAAAAGTTTTAGAAACAATAGATGAGTTTTCTGAAACACATGTCGACCAGGAAAATCAGAATGATCCCGCTTAGATCATGCAGGAAGGGGAAGAGCCCCAGGAGTTTCAAGACAAAATTGCAAATCATCACATGCTTGTATTAAAAAATAATAAGATCCCCAAAGGCCCGATCCCCTTAGAAATGTTATTTAATCACGATGACATCCCTGTGAAATCCACTTTACAACCTAAGCCAGAAGAGGTTGAAGATTGCGATATAGGTACTAACGAAGATCCTAGATTGGTAAAATTATCTAAGTATCTTTCTCCTTAAATTAAAAGTAAGTATACTGAGTTGCTTAAACAGTATAAAGATGGTTTTTCTTGGTCCTACAACGAATTGAGAACCTATGACACTACTATAATGGAACATAAAATCCCTCTGAAACAAGGTGTCAAACATTTTAGGAAAAAGCTCGGGAATATAAACCCCATGCTGCTACCAGTAATAGAGAAAGAAGTGAAGAAACTCTTGGATTCTAAGATCATCGTCCCAATGAGATACTTTGAGTGGGTAGCAAATTTAGTCCCAGTAAGAAAGAAAAACGGTGAAATCCGACTATGTGTAGATTTCAGAAATATGAACCGATCATCACTTAAGGACAATTATCCATTGCCTAAGATGGATCACATTTTAGAGAAAGTATTCTGAGCTAACATAATGTCTATGATTGATGGCTTTTTCAGTCTACAATCAAATTGTAGTGCATCAAGATGACAAAGAAAAAACTGCATTCACCACCCCTTGGGGTACCTTTACGTATGACAAAATGCCTTTCAGTTTAATGAATGCAGGAGAAACCTTCCAATGAGCTATGGATATCGCCTTTGTTGGTGAAAGAGATAAAAAAAAATTTATCTACCTTGATGATCTAACTATTTTTTCTAAATCTGATGCAGAACATTTAGTACACCTCAAGCAGACTTTCGAGAAATGTTGCAAATTTGGTTTGTCACTAAATCCCAAGAAATCTCATTTCGCAATGAAATAAGGTAAACTCTTGGGTCATATAGTGTCTAGGGATGGAATCAAAATCGAACCGAAGAGGATCGAGGCAATAGATACTATAAATATTCCTAGAAATGTAAAAGAAATTCAGTCTTTTTTAGGAAAAAAAAATTCTTGAGAAGATTCATCCCTAACTTTGCTGAAATAGTAAAACTGATTACAGATATGCTTAAGAAAGACAGTGAGGTGAAGTGGACAAATGAAGCCAAAGCCTCATTTCAACGTATCAAGAGAGTGACAAGTGAAGCACCAGTTCCAGCGAGTCCAGATTATACAAAGGAGTTTCTGATTTTTTCTTTTGCCTCTGAACAGATTATCGCAGTTGTATTGTTACAGAAAAATGATGAGGGTTTTGAGCAACCCATTGCATTTTTTAGTAAAAGTCTCAGAGACTTTGAGTTGAAATATGACATATTGGAAAAACAAGCTTATGCAATGGTGAAATCTCTCAAATATTTCAGAACTTACGTACTGCACTCAAAGATCATTGCTTATGTGCCTACAAGTTCTGTTAAGGATATACTGGTTCAGCCCGTCAGTGACGAAAGGAGAGGCAAATGGTTAGAAAAAATCCAGGAATTTGACCTAGAATTTAAACCAACTAAGATTACTAAAGGTTAGGGTTTGGCTAAATTGATGGTTGAATCAAATTTGAAAGCACTCGGGATAAACCATCTTCAAGAAAACGAATGAATTTTTGAGATAGATGAACTCTATGTTGTTGTGTCCACAACTGAAATTCTACCCAAATTCTCTTCTTTAGTGTGGTACCACGATATTGTTTCTTATTTACTAACCCTTCAGTGTCCTAGCGAATTAACCGCATCTAAGGATAGGACATTGAAATTGCATGCTGTAAAATATTGTATTATAGATAGTAAGTTATTTTGAAAGGACCCCCTTGGTTTCCTACTGAGATGCTTAGTAGAAACCAAAACATAAAAGGTTATAGATGAATTCAATCCTAAAAGTTGGGTATTACTGGCCCAAATGATTCACGGATGTGAACACTAAAGTCCGAACTTGTAATACTTGTCAGTTGTTTACATGCAAGTAGAAAGTCCCAGGTTTACCTTTAATTCCAGTTAAAACTAAAGCTCCATTTCAACAATGGGGTCTTTATTTCATTAGATAAATTCATCCACACTTCATCGCTCAACAAAAATGGATTCTAACTACTACAAATTATTTCACCAAATGGGTGGAAGTTATTCCTACAAGAAACACAATTGACTCGGTAGTGATTAGTTTTTTGGAGGAAAATATTTTATCTAGATTTGGTTATCCTCGAAAAATAGTGATTGATAATGCTCATGCCTTCAAGTCCATGGCCATGATAAGATTTTGCCAAAAATATAATATAGTGCTAAGAAACTCCACGGCTTACTATCCACAGGGTAATGGTCTAGCTGAGTTAGCTAACAAAAGTTTGATTACTATAATTAAGAAGGTTTTGACCGAAAATAAGAAACCATGGCATGTGCATTTAAAATATGCCTTATGGGCCAACAAGATAGGTACCAAAAGGTCAATTGGGATGTCTCCATTTCAGATGGTATATGGTATTGACGTCATTTTACAAATAAATCTAGCACTGCCAGTAATGAAACTCTAGCAAGACTCAAATGAAGAACCGAATCACATTACCAGGAGGAAAAACCAACTGATTGAAGTTAAGAAAAATAGGGCCGAAGTAAATGAAAAATTACAAAGATACCAAATTAATATGAAAGATTTATTTGACCAAAAAGCTAAAGACAGAGAATTCCTCCCTGGTGATTTGGTCCTAAAATGGGAAGCTAGGAAAGAATATGCCGATAAACATGGCAAGTTTGATCAGATATGGAGCAGTCCATACAGGATTTCAGCCTCTGAAGGAAAAAATGCCTTTTTATTAGAAAATATCGATTGAAAGATTCTAAACTGGATCAGTTCTGACACAGTTGTTATAGTTGAACTTATTCTTATACTGGGGATGAATCTTCTTTCTTAGGGTTTGAAGTAATTTTCTCCTTAGATTTCTCTCGTTTCTATTGTGGTTCTTATCGTGTCATTGCTTGGCAGCTCCTGTGCATTCAGGGTCTGCGTTTTTATCCTTTCTCTCTTGCCTGGCCTTGTTTTAAAGCATATATGCACCTTTTTTCTTTGATAGTTGCGTATACACACGAGTTGTCTCACTGAAAGTTGCATATATACGCTATGTTTGCCTAAACAGTCACGTACATCAGTTTGCCTTGTCTTTTTTCCTGTTCTGGTGTTTGTTGGGTGGGATTTGATGCTTGTTGAGCCTTCTTGGGTCTTTGTAGTCTCTGTTGAGTGCTTGTGGGATGACAGGAAACCCTCTTTTGGTTGAATTTTTGGGAGAAGTTTTTCTCTTCATATTTTCATTTTTTATTGTCCTTGTACATTGGGCTAGGTGTTTTGTTACTTGGTATCCTGCTTGAGTTACCTATTTTATACACAGTAGGGTTATATATCAAGTTACTTTTCAATCCATGCATTTTCAATTTTGATATATTGAAAATAAAAAAACAATAGGCATTTTGCATTGCTTGGCATTTTTGTCTTTTGAATCTTTAATATTAGCTTAATGCATATAGTGAAAGATTTCATTTTTACTTCTGATTTGCAGAGTTGAATTTGAAAATTGCATTGGTTTCTAGAAGCATATCATTCATCAAAAGTTAAAGTCAGGAATTTTCATTACTTTTATATTTAATTTTCTTGTAGAGTCATAACGTCGCGAGTTTCATTACCATACCTTTTTGAGTAATCATGGCCATAAAATCAATGCTATAATTTAAAATTTATTGGTAACGATTTTAGTTTCTAGGGTGCACAAACTAGCCTAGGATTTAGTGCCTTGGAATAGGATTTTGTGAGTAAACTTCTCCAAGGCAATTAAATCAACATATGTGTCTGAGTCAGAGAGTGAAGAAATCCATTATATAATTGGTAACATCAGGAGGCTCTTCTCACACCGGAGTTAATCACAAGGTGGCACGAAGTTGGTTGAAGGGATATCCCCCCGATACCTTCCTAGTGTTAGAGATAGTTTTGGGGATCTATTCATATATGGGGATCTTGTTGTGCCCTTACCTCTGTGAGAGGCGCTACTTTCAAGGTTCTGGGATTTTCTACCCTGCACTTATGGTGGAACCGACTTACGACTGCTCTCCATTGCATCGATTATATAGTGGTTTATTAGTTGCTTGACTTAGGTGTGTCATAGGTTACTTGTAAGGGTTATTCTGTAGGTACCCTGGGTCAGATAAGGGCCAGACAATACACAACCTTTATGGAGGATTACCTCTTCAGGGGGTCTAACCAATTGGTTTCTATGCCCACGAGGGCCCTTATAATTGATTTTGTTACCTCCGATATTTAGCATGGAGTCTCAGGACCCTCTTGGGAGAGACATACATTCTTTAGGGAGGGAGGCCACTCAACCACTTTACCCCATTTGCATGCATATTGGTTGTTTGACTTTTGGTATGATCTTTGATTACTAGTTGAACTTAGGAGTCTTTACTGAGTTTTCACTAGCATGGATAGTGGAGTTTCTTTTGCTCCCTCATTTACCTCTACCCACCCTATGATTCCTACTCATTTCATGGGGATGAATCCTTCCACTTTTCATAATGGTATGCAGAACTATGATACTCATTCTGTGCCTTGGGCCTCTAGCCATTTCTTTGTTGATATTCCCTCACCCATGCAATCCTCTCCTTGGTCCACTTATATGAATCCTAGCATTGGATCTGGGGGCACCATGGCCCTGATGTCGACGTATTCGTTTGATATGAATCATGTCACTCAACCATCTTTCACGATGGGAGGTTGGAACCTCCCCTCTTATGGATCCAGTCTTATTTATGCTCTTTCAAGAGCCAATACTCAAATGGGTTCTTGTTCTACTTATTACACTCCATCCATGTATCCTTCGGACACCATGTATATTCCTTCGAACACTTTTCCCATGATAGGTCCTCATGTATCCCCAGGTATTTCATACGGGGAGAATCAGTTTTACATTTTGGGCTACCCTCTTTAGGGAACCCCTTCACAAGGGGGAAACATATATCCTTACCCGAGTAACTCTTATCATACTTCTGCCTTTTCGCAGAATTCGGTAATGATGCTCGTAAAAAAGTCTTTATACCAATTCGGTAGAGGATACCAACTTTCCAGACAGGGAGAGGGGGTAAACCAGGACCCTTCCAGGCCTACAGTGTTTCAAATCCAATCTTTCCCTAGAACTTGGAATCAAATGACACAACTCACCACTAGTCTAGTCATACTGCAGCTCCATCACCAACCTCTTCTAGTAATGTTCGAGATGAGTCAACAACCTCTATGAGTCATGTTGATCACACGCACCCAGCCACTACTAGCCATGCTAGGGGGAACCACTTAAGTCACCACGATTCTTATCAATGTCACATCTCCAAACTTCATACATCATATAGGAGATGATTCTCTTGCCTCTAATTTTCTCATTGAAAGCATGTCACCAACCATTGTGAATGATGTTGGGGGAATTGAGAAGCCTTGATGCCTTAGATGTAATTGTTGTAGGAAAATCTCCCTGCGGACAGGTAGATCTCCTCAAAGAGATAGAATCTTAACTCTAAGACAGAAAGTGCTTATCATGGTCACTGACTTCCTTTTAGATCTAGGTGGACTAGTGTGTGAGAAGGAAGGAGAAGAGAAGTACCTTTAAACGATGTTTGTCCCTGCACACTCCGAGTTGAGCTCCGATCTTTCACTCCTCGATCAATCCTGTAGACAAACAAAGTACAACCACTTCCTACTCTATCAAGGTTATCCCTAAATAGATATATCTAGTAAAGAGACAAATTCATGTGAGATTGAACATGAATTAGAAAGAAACATGCCAAGCAAATCATATTAATGAGGACAAAACATTGCTTACAACTGTAGATGGATTGCATCAGTCCCGTCAAGTCCTCCTTGTCTATCCCTTGCTCAAAAGATCCACGATCAGAATGAAAATAGCTTCACCAATTCTTCCCTATTAGATCATAGGTCTTATGCCTCCAAATCACCTCTGTTCCGACACCACTTATGAGATCATATGTCTGGTGTAATTCTCCATTTTCATCCCCCTTTCACCATGAGAAAGCTTGCTTATATAGCCTTGGAGAGGCTTCAACCACTTGAGATATCCTTGGGGAAGTTGACGATTTTCTTCCTTCAGTTGAGGATCTTCCCTAAGATCATGGCTGGGCTAGGGATTCGAGCTCAACTGCCTTCCAAGAATGAGAGGATCCTTCCCCCATTCATCTCAACAACTCAACTGCTGCCTAAAATAGGTAGTGCTCCCTCAAAAGGGCCATCAAAGCAATGTAGCACTCCCTCATAAGCTTAAGGGGGGCGCCAATGCTCCTAAGATTAGTAGTGCTCCTCCAGAAGGGCCAAGGAAGCTTTAACGCTCCCAAACAGTGTGAAGGGGGGCACCAGCACTCCCAGAAGAGGTATAGAGGAGCGCTCCCCTCCAAAAACCTAGTTTTTTGAGTGTTTTCAGATGGCAAAAGGTTCATGACTTCAGTTAGGCATTCCTCCTCTTCCAAATCATATGTTTGAGGTGTTTCAAGTGTCCTTCTCATGTCATTATAGGAACAACATAGGCATCATGGAAGTATGCTTTCTTTTACACTTGCGACACCTGTGAGAAAAATGCGACACTTACGATGATGACACTTGTGACACTATTGAAGTGAGTAATTTTGATGTGTAACATATTTCCCTCCAAAGTATGAAGTTAGAAGATGAGAACTGATAATTGAAATGCTTTGTAGACTTTCAAGCAAGGGTATAGACGCAGAGAACCTGACAGAAGCTGCATGCAAACATCCAAAAAATATTATGACATGTTTCAAACCCAAGGCAGGCATACCTATGCTTGGGTGATCAAGACTTGCAAGATATGGCCGCCATAGAATACACTGCAGATCCATAATTGTATTGATAAAAAGGTATAGCCACTAAAAATACACTGTGGATCTATACTCTTATGACATGAACTGATCGTAGCCACGAAGAATACATAGTGGATCTACGAGATGACAATACATAGCCATGACCAATACAAAGTGGATCTATGTCTCAGTATGTGTATGTGTCAATGTTCAAGAGAAACTCCATCGCAACCTGGGAAAAGTATATATCAAAGTGATCAATCAACCCAGGGTCTTCTTACCGATCCCGATGTAGTATGAATATAACCATGTGAATAGATGTCTTGATGTCGAGCATGGAAGAAACCACTTGATTACCGGTCAATGATGTAAACCATTAACAAGCGCAAGGGAGATCACCATTAATGTCAATGATTCCCAAGGTACCCTAGTACATTCCAACGAATGTGAATGGATGATCTGAAGTAGAACATTCGTGGAATCATCCGATCAGAGGTCAATGGTGTAAACCCACTGTTGGACGTGAGGAGGCTTGCCATTGAGGCATGCAGGTCCCAAAGTACTAACTAGTTTCTAAGTTTAGTTCCTGGATAATGTGTTGAAGTCGACAGGAATAGACTCGTCAAAGGAGGGCCTTGATGTATCCCCCATCAACGACACAAAATGGACACAGAGATGTAATTGGTAGATCGAATGAACATGGACTGACATGGGTATTGAGATAAGATATTTGTGATGGATGACTCTCGAGGCGGATACTTCCCTTGAACACTGAGGCACAACAGCAAAAACATGACATGGACCAAAACTTGACAATGCAGTGGATGCTGTGACTTGCGTCGGGCGACCTAAAGGAGTAAAAGAAACTCAAAGGATTGGCTCAGTGCATAGGTTCAACGGATTAAGATGTGCACAAAGACAAAGTGCCATGTTCAAGGGCGAATCTACGAGTTACTTGGTAATGTTCTCAAAAGACTGCTTGGCTTGCTTCTTTCAATTTTTTCCCCCATCTAGATAGACAAGTACCTCTTTTTAATTTAACGAGCTCGAGGAGGGTAACACATGCTCGATAAAAATCACCTTCGGTAAGTTCCTCTTCCTTTGTTTAATGAACTGGAAGAAGTAAGGGTTCGGTCCCGTATGGGCCTGACGATGTTTGCTTTAACGAGTCCAAAGACAGAAAACTCGAAGGTTTTTCATGATTATAGAGTCTGGAAAAACACTTAAAAGAGAACTCTCTCAGTTCCTTTTTTGTAAAGTAGTCTGACAAGACCGAAAAAGAGATAAACTATCGCTCAACAGACGTTTTCTTCGAATACTTTAACGAGCGTGAAAAGAACAAGGTCGCTCGGTAATATTTTCATGTTTAGAGAGTCTGAAAAGAACTTAAAGGTAACTCCAAGGTTGTCCTTTTTCATAATGTTAGTCTCGCGAGGCCGAAAAAGAGATAAATTATCACTCAAAAGATGCCCTTTCAAACCATTTAATGAGTGGGAAAGGAAGCAAGATCACTCGGCGATATTTTCATGTTTAGAAAGTCTGAAAAGAGATTAAAGGAGACTCTAGGGAGTTCCTTTTTCGTATATTCATGTATTTTCGAGCACGAGAAAGAACAAAGACTAAGCTTGATATGCCCCCAGCTTGAAAGCTAGTGGCTTAACTCTAGAAAGATCATCAAAGGCTGGAGACATGCCCTCCAAGCTTTAGTTCATTCACTGACTTTGATGTTGTCACCAATTTCTCTATGAAAGGAGAAAAAAGAGAAGGGTGGATGAAAAAAAGGTTCAAGAGAGGTGACTGTTTCATTTTTTAACGAGCTTGACACAGGAAAAGAACTATGCTCAGGACCTTGGTTTCATTTTTTAACAAGCTTGCTACAGAGAAGGGAAACTATGCTCGTAGCTTCTTCTTGATCATGGCTTCCAAGAGGATAACGCTCTGGAAGGATACCATGTCAAGAGAAAAAACTCGGTCATGGCCTCCAGGAGGTCTTCGCTGGATGGAAGATAATCACTCAGGAAGGAACACATGCTGAGGGTCATGATAGGAGTAAGGATATCAAGCTCCAATAATCCTACCAAAGAAATCACCATATCTACCACTGGATCTAAATCATCGGACGTTGAAAACATGGGAGACGATAGAAAATCGACATCAGGAGGGGAGATAGACTGTATATCTACTCGAATTTCTTCACGAGGGGGAAGAAAAGAGGATCGAGGATGGTGATTATCCCAAGGTAGCTTGTCAATGCGAAAGATCTCCGAAATAGACGCATCCAAAAGAAAAGTTGGGGAAATGTAGCTGATCGCAAACGAAAAGGAACTCAATTGTGATTGCATTGAAGAAGCGTCAGGTGCCAATAGATGTTGGTCATATGACGAGGGAAAAATGAATTGGGTAGAAACGTATGATGTTTCGGCTGGACTAAGTGGCATGGTGTCATTTAGTGCATCTAATTCCAATGGACAAGGTACAATCCAAGCGTCATACGATTCCAAAGATTGATAAGCTACGGTCGAAATCATATCGACGGTGGCAATGTGATGTGTGGTCGGTGAAAGTTGTGTAGGGAAGGTACCCATGAGGCTAGAATATTTTAGTAAGCCAACACCAACGCTTTCATACGTGATCTTGTGGTCTCCCAAGAAAGGAATATTGTTGGTAACAACAATGCGAGCATCGGGTGTGCAGAAATCCAATTGATCAACAGTGACAATTTTTCCCTGATGAGGAAATTGCACACATCAAAAGACCGATGAGGCAACGACAGTCATAGCATAAAACCAACTTCTTCCAAGTAACAATTTGTAATCGAGGGGAGCATCGACCACCTCGACATCAACAGTAACAGTTTTTCCACCCAATTGGATGGGCAGGGATTGTAAAATCTCATGAGGATGAAAACCTCGCCCATCGAAGGTGCGTAACATCATTGGGGATTTGTTGAGTGCTGGTGATTTTAAACCTTTCCAACATGCTAAATACATAACACAAGTCAAGGCTTCCTCATCCAGAATAGTTCGGTGGATTTGTTGGTTGTGAACAACAACATCAACTTGGAATGCAAGTTGGTGGGAGAGTCGAGACGCATAATTATCCAGGTTAAACATGATCTGGTTGGACGACTCATGATCAACAACGCCAAGGGCAGCCAAAAGTGTTTTACGTTGACTGGGGCAGTGTTGTAGAACTTCTAACATAGACATAGCACACGGTGCTTGAGCCAATATTCAACAATGTTGTAGTTTTGGGCAGCACGTGAACTAGGATTAAAGGTAGCTTTGTGGATAGTGCTCTTAGGAGGGCATAAGATAGAGTCAAACGTGGGTTTCTCAATATGAAGTGGTCCATATGGAGGATTAACTGATGGAATACTAACAGAGGATGATGATGGATCCGATAAAGTGCCGTCACCATTAGTGTCTTTTCCTTTGTCAGGGTTACCTGGTGTGGCTTAGGTCTTAGAGCGAGTGGTCAAATTGATCCCATTAAACATATAAATATGTGCACTCAATGAGGCCTCATCATGAGGATTGCTAGAACTACCCCCAGGTGAGGGGGTTTGAGCAACCATGGATTGCTGCTGTGGAAAAGGTTGAGTAAGCACTGCGGGTTGTGAATTTCCTTGGAAAATTTTGGCCACTTCATCGCGATGTGGAAAATCTCAGGTGTAGTGATCGTCACCACAAATGAGACACGGGAATTTTAGCTTCCGTTGTGTTTGCTTTTCAGCAGCAGGTGTTTGATTTTTTGTTTGTTCATTATTATTTTTTGATTTATTCTTCGTTTTCTTCTTACCTCCAGATTGTTGTGAAGGGGTAGATTGAACTGCATTCACCTCATAGATCTGAGTTTTGGGGGAGGTAGAGGAGAGTGTGAGTGATTGGGAAACATATTGAGTTTTGACAGAGCCGATAACACCATCCGCATGAGATGAGGATGATGGTTTAGATGGATCGGTATTAGCTCGAGTAGCATTCGGAAGTAAATCATACAAAGTACTAGATTGGGAATAAACCAAATCTAAATACTGAGCCCGAGCGATGGCTTGTTCCTCTGTGACCGCACCACCCATAGCAACATCGCGAGTGATCGGTGGTAACAGTGATTTAGTAAACCATTCCGCCAATAGCATGTCGAGAATGACTACCTTGATCATCCTTCGTCGTCGTCTCCACTCATGAATATGGTCAAAGATATGCACGGTGTTAGTTTGACGAAGGGAGGTCAAGAGTTCAGTCCCCATCTTGTAGCGAATAGGTAGTTGAAATTGTGTGAGGAAAGACATGGAAAGGGAATTGAAATCATGAAAAGAAGCACGTGGTAGTTCAATATACCACTTTGCTGCCGAACCGGTGAGTGTTCGCTGAAAAAGACGCAAACGTACAGAATCATCCATGAGGGAGTTTGATGAACACCACAAATGGAAAGTCATAACATGGTTGTTTGGATCTTCGCCAGGGTTCCCGTCAAATTTCGGAATATCAGAAGGAAGTTTAGCTGGAATGACTGGCCAAACCGGTGAATGAGAAATAGGATCATTAGTTAACTGGGACAAGTCTGGGAGATCCAGAGTCGCAAGGAAAGGTAGTTGTGGGTTAATTTTCAAATGATACTGGTGTGGCATAGGAACACCAGTAGGACCATAAACTGGGTTAGGTGGGTAGTTGTAGCTAGTAGGTCCTCCTACATATGGTTGTTGCTGGCTAGGATAATAAGGATTCAATGATGAATGAGAAACATTGGCATAACCCGGGGGGTTTTGAGAATTATAATCCGGGTGGTTTATTTTCCCATGAGGAGGATAAACATTTTTCCCTTGAGAAATGTAAGGAGCAGATCCCAGAGGCGGATAGACATTCGACCCATGAGGAGGATAAGACTGTGGTCCCGGAGTACTCTAGGTGGTGTTTTGGATGCCGCCCAGATAAGATTGTGGGTAAGATGTTCTGGAAGGAACATGATTGGGTACTCCTCCTAGTGGGTTATTATACGAGTGCCCCCCCAATGTGGGGTTGGGTAAAAGTGCCTCCTAAAGATACTCCCCAGGACTGTGAAGGGTTTCCAACAAACGGGGGTTGCCCCCCTGCCAGTGGTGGATTTATGACTGGGGTATGACTGGAAAACGGAGGTTGCCCTCCAGGAGGAGCATGAAAAGGGGGTTGTCACCCAGGAGGGGTAGGCCCGCCATGGAAAGGTAGTCCTCCAGGAGGAAAATGTATGTTGGATGGTGGTTTCCCTCTAGTCGATTGTGTTTGGCCAGCAGGGGTCTATATTCTCAGGTGAGCAGATGTCCCAACAGAATTTTGTGGAACATGTGGTGTTGTAGAGTAAAAACTCGTAGAAACGGGGGTAGAGAATGAAGTGCTTTGGAGACTAGTAGAGGTGATGATTCCATCATTAGGATGGACTTATGCTGATGTAACAGTAGGGTTAACAACCTGATCAACTAGGTGATTCATGGTTTGACCAGATGGTCCTGTTTCACTAGGAGGGTCATGAGGATGAAAGGGTTGTCGAATAGATTCGAAATTTTCATAGAGATATCGTCCCAATGAAGTCCTCCATAAAGAACGATCAGGTGTGGGATTAGTTTCTACTCTGGTGCTAGGACGAACAGGAATCTATATTCATCACCAAAGATTGGTTTTGTGAATCCCATATAGGTTTCGGTAAAAATCATCTCCGATAATCGTGGGACTTCTTCATCTATGACGTTCCCAAGAGAGTATAAATGAACTAAAAGTGGTTCGAGAGGGGTTACCGAAGTGGGATTTGCAACCGTAACCAAAGCATCTTTTGGGTTATCTAACGGAGGAGCAATAGCACTTCCAGCGTCAGATGGATTTTCTACCTCTCTACGGTAGTTGTCTTCTGGAGGGTTAGGAGGTAAGGGTTGATAGCCTTCTAGAGGTAGCCCTTGCATCCTATGTGATCGGTGAAGGCCTTGATCGTCTACGGGCTCAATTGTGGAGAATAACAGAACACACTGAAAATCTAGGGCCAACTAAAAAAAAGAAACAACACACGCTAATAAAATATAGGAATCAACCAAGCAGACAAAAAACTTCTCTCGATGATCGTACTAGTTGGCGATGAAATCCAAATCGCGTGATCAAGTTGAGAAGGGGCTGGGCTATGGTGGAATAGTTACAATGGTGACCTGCTTAACGGACTTTCACCTTGGTGCAAGCTTCCACGCAGTAATTGTGGATTTACCCTCCAAGGAGCCCAAGTGAGTTTGACCAATGTCTGCTCCAGGTATAGTGAGACTTCCCTTCACCGTCACCTCATGTAAGTACCTAAAGATTATGGAAACTAAAGACACCAATTCGTAGTGAGTCCCTGGGCAGGTACAGTCGACAGTCTGATCTGAAATGTATGGGCAGGATAACAAGTCCGAAATCAACCTAAAGGCTCCCACACATAATCGTGGGTATACCTTCAAGCGACCCCCAATATACGATCCGACCACTACAAATAGTTGAACCACAGAGGGATGATCTCTGTAATTCGCCCGAATGTGACCTTGTGCGTAACCCTTGTGTGAGAGGGGGATCCCAGAAAAACAATATGATAATTGGATTTGACTCTCCCTAACTCAGGATGCTAATGTTTGTTTTGAAAACTTTGGAGAGTTGTACTCACAGCCTAATCCAAAGTGCTAACCCTAGTCTACTATTGGTGGAAGATCCTAAAAACAAAAATGTTCTAGATAATTTTTAATTAGCATTCATTTTAAAGTTGTTCTTTACTCAAAGGGTGTACAAAAGTGAAACTGATGGAATGAGGACTCAATTCCCAAAAAGATGCATGAAATATGATAAGCAATCGTTTCTTTTCGATGAATGCCTAATTAAGGGAAAGAGAAAGAGTCGTTTTCGCTTTCAAACACTACTATGCAACGTCCTCAAATCAATTGGTTCTTAGTCGAATCCAATGCAATGCTAAAGAAATCTCAAAAACACCTTCTAATATGAAAACCAACCACTAAAAGGTCTTTTTTCGTTTGTATGCGAATGATGGTTAATTCAATGCAAAGACTTCTCCTACTAACTACCTTTTCAGGTCAAGGAGATTCGGACAAGCATGATCAGATTTCGCACACATGACACACACTCTCTTGCTATGATTGAAGAAAGAAGCAAACAGAAAACAAAGATAACAAAGAAAAATCAAACAATTCACACAAAAGGAGATATGTTGGAGAACAATGACCTCAAAAAACCAAGTGAGAAGAATCACAGACTTCATATGTCCTTCACTAGAGTTCCCGTTCAGTCGGATAGAAGAGAAGAAAGCAGTGGATTGGTTTCAAACTCTCAACAGCAAAAACTCAAAAATAATGAAGAAGTGCATAAAAAATGAACAACAAGATGTTTACTTCTCAAGATGAAGGATGTCATAGGTCAAGGGAAGAATCATTGAATCACAAAGCAGCTCAGCAAGTGAAGAAACAGGGTCTGGACCTCCAAAAATTGCAATTTTTGAAGAAATTTTGAGAAAAAGGGGGTGGCGCTCTGGTATAAGGGTCACCAGAGTGTTATAAATCTTTTTCCAGCAGCTTAATGGAGCACTGGTGCTTTTCTAACAAGGCAGGGGAGTGATAGTTCCTTAAAACTCAGAAAAAGGTCCAAAAAACCCTAAATTTCAATGGAATTTTTGCAATTAAGCTGAGTGTGATAGGCTAAGGTTCCAATCAGCATACGAGATCATAAATATGGGGTGAACAATATTTGAAAACAATCAAAGTTAAGACAAGGTTTATGAGGAGAAACCAAAACTGAAAAGTTTTGATTCGTTCCCAGTGGAGTCGCCAGTTTCTGTTGTAGGAAAATCTCCCTGTGGATAGGTAGATCTCCTCAAAGAGCTAGACTCTTAACTCTAAGACAGAAAGTGATTATAATAGTCACTAACTTCCTTTTATATCTAGATGGACTAGTGTGTGAGAAGGAAGGAGAAGAGAAGTACCTTTAATCGATGTTTGTCCCTACACGCTCTGTGTTGAGCTCCGATCTTTCGCTCCTCGATGAATCCTGTAGAAAAACAAAGTACGACCACTTCCTACTCTATCAAGGTTAGACCTAAATAGATATATCTACTAAAGAGACAAATTCATGTGAGATTGAACATGAATTAGAAAGAAACAGGCCAAGCAAATCATATTAATGAGGACAAAACATTGCTTACAACTGTAGATGGATTGCAGCAGTCCCGTCAAGTCCTCCTTGTCTATCCCTTGCTCAAAATATACACAATCAAAATGACAATAGCTTCACCAATTGTTCCCTATGATATCATAGGTCTTATGCCTCCAAATTACCTCTGTTCTAGCACCACTTATGAGATCATAAGTCTAGTGTAATTCTCCATTTTCATCCCCCCTTTCACCATGAGAAAGATTGCTTATATAGCCTTGGAGAGGCTTCAACCACTTGAGATATCCTTGGGGAAGTTCAGGATTTTCTTCCTTCATTTGAGGATCTACCCTAAGATCATGGATGGGCTAGGGATTCGAGCTCAACTGCCTTCCAAGAATGAAAGGATCCTTCCCCCATTCATCTCAACAACTCAACTGCTACCTAAAATAGGTAGCGCTCCCTCAAAAGGGCCATCAGAGTGTTGTAGCACTCCCTCATAGGCTTAAGGGGGGTTCCAGCGCTCCTAAGATCAGTAGCGCTCCTCGAGAATCTTTATAGTGCTCCCAAACAATGTGAGGGGGGCATCCAACACTCCCAGAAGAGGTATAGGGGAGCGCTCCCCTCCAAAAACCTAGTTTTTTGAGTGTTTTCAAATGGAAAAAGGTTCATGACTTCAGTTAGGCATTCCTCCTCTTCCAAATCAGATGTTTGAGGTGTTTCAAGTGTCCTTCTCATGTCGTTATAGGCACGACATAGGCATCATGGCAGTATGCTTTCTTTGACACTTGCGACACTTATGATGACGACACTTGCGACACTATTGAAGTGAGTAATTTTGATGTGTAACAGTAATCCTAAATTCCTTTGCAGAACTTGTGAAGGATATCACCTTACTTATCTGTTTCCAGCCATTGCTGAGATACCAGAAGCATGGGGCTCACCCAAGGGCCCTTAAGATTCTAACGCATATGTGTTTTCCCCACACGTTGTTTCTCCTTTGATTGATGTGGTGGTAACACCACTCCAGTGCTCTCCTAACCTCACCTCCATTGTCAAGGATGGCGTGTCCCCTACCCCTGTTATCATGCATCCTCTTCAACATAGTATTGAAGAAGTGGTCATGCTAGTGCAATCTCTAGTCAATCCTACTCTCCTTGTAGAGGGTGATACATCTTTCAACCATGTAATCAACATTCTTGATCCTTCACCCTCTGAACATGAGAGTTTTATTCTCTCCCTGAGTGTTATCCCTCCAAGTCTTTAGGAAGTTCCCTTTGATTTGGATGGCCTCGTGGGGTATCCAATGCCCCGCCCATGACTTTCCCAGTGAGAGACATTATCCAGTCCATCACGGAGACTATACACTTCGTTTGTAATTTATCCTCCTTGACTTGGAGATATTTGGGTTTTCCCAAGATTATGTTGTCTATTCGTAAGATATTGACATTCCACAGAAGTCCAACACGGGAGCCTTGGCCTCCCCCGGGACTTCCCGCCTAGAATCTCCCAAAAAGAGAAAAAGAGAAAATATTGCCAAGTGACTTGTTCCTTTCACACTCGTTAAATTGGATTTGAAAGGTCATGAGTCTTATTTAAGATCTTTTCTGACTCGTTATCCAAAAGAGAAAATTTTGCCAAGTGAACTTGTCTCTTTCACACTCGTAAAATTGGTTTTGAAAAGACGTCTATTTGGCACAAATTTATCCATTTTTCACACCAAGTAGACTAAAAGATATAAAAAAGGACATTTTAGCATTAATTTGTGATTACATCTCATTCCCTTGCTTGCAGTATTGAGCCTATAGTCGGTTCTTGCTTTGCGTTATTAACCGTTTGCCTCAACATTTTTGCATCCTCAACCAAGCAAAGCCTTGTTTATATCCTTTGCAATTTGACACCCTATAACTAGGAGGGAACATTCCCCTGAGTGTCCATCTCCCGCATGCACTTCCCTGCATTGAGCATAGGCATGTTCCATTGTTGGAACTATTTTTTATTACTTGCGACACTCGTTTCCTCCTCTGTATCATAGCATTCATTTGTCTATGAAAAAACAAAAAAAGGCAGGCGAGAAGGGAGTATAATATTGTATCAGCAGCAGTCGTGTCACCTTTGAAAAAAACAAAAAGTTATTTGAGTCCATTCTTCATCATAATTTTGGGATTAGCATGGCCTTAGGAAGCCGATCTCGTTAAAGAGTCTTCTCTACCGACTGGTTACTCTTCCAGTCCCTATAGATAATTTTATCGATGCCTCCTGCATCTTATGGTTTCATCATCAGGTCTATGTTGTCAGAGTCCTCCATATGTGTCATGCTCTTGTTCAAAGGAATTGTATCAACCTATGTCGTCCACTCCTCGAAACTCTTGACTTTGCATGTCGCCCATACCCTCAATTTGTCTCAGAATTACATGATACTGTAGTCCTATCATGCACCTTGACCCTAATTTCATCATTGGTAGGTAACCTTCAACCCAGTAGTTGGAATTTCATCATTGGTCATTGACTGGGTGGTTTCCCTTGTGTTCGATAGCAAGACATATATTCACACATTGGTATTCTACGTGTATTTTATTGGATGCCATTAGTCTTATTGGTGGTTTCCTCGCCTTTGTCATCATTTTTCATCATTGGCTTCTATTCAGAGGGTCTTTTTCGTGTACCATTTGCACTTGGTACACGCAAAATACGCACAGGGTCGTTGGTTCGTGAACATGTTCTTCGTCCAATTTCCACCAAATCATGAAGCTCCTTGTTTGTACCTCATGCTGACTAATGAAAGATGCTTTAATGCTCTCATTTCAGCGGGTCTCTTTCCATCGAATTCATCCCATTTATTCTGGACATCCCATTTATTCTGGAAACAGGGACTAGAGTCTTATGGGTACCTTGAGACTTGCAGTCATCAGTGGCAAGATCTCTCGCCATCGACAGTTGGGAATACATCAATGTCTCCTCATTGATGTATTCTTCAGGTGTTCGACACCAACTCCTTTACTCACACTTGTAAGAATGTATTCGGTGCCTTGATGCCTACTTTCATTATCAGTAGGTTGTCTCGTGTTTTTTAATGGTATACCTCAATGACTGATAATCAAACGATGTCTCATTGTGTTTGACCTCAAATCCTTTATTCACATAATGTAGACTTGCACCTTTGGAAGATTCTGTAGAAGACTTGAAGACATCACTATGTGGCCACAACTTTCCTGAGTTATTTCTTCCTTTTAGATTGGTTCTATTGGGCCTTGTTCGTGACTATGAAAACTATTGGCATGAAACCGCATTTTTATTTTCCTATTCATGGCCACATACACTTGTTTGGTATACTTTCACATGGATCTACAGTGTATTTTTGGCAGCCATGTATGCCAAGTCAGTTCAGAATGTAATGAGAAATTGAGTTCATCCAGCTGGTTCTCTACCACTCCACTTCTGGGTTATTTATAATGTATTTCGGCCATCACAAATATTCCTCTGACCTCACACATTAGGGGGCATCTGTTAGAGAAATATTTTCCTCACCCTACGCAATTTTGCAGAGAGGGGATTATTCCATTTTTCTATGAAGACTTGTCTTCCATGTTACTAGAATCCAGAGACAAAAATACAAATTTTTCCACTTGTATGCATCTTGCACCTTATACAACAAGAATATACACAGGCTGCTCCACTACAGCTTGTGTACATCGGGATTTGTGCCAGAAAATTAAAATTAAATATCAGGTTTCCATGTCACGACAGGAGATCTCTGATCCTTGGCCTTCCATATACTGTAAACATTTCGAATCGGCCTTTTAGATTCATTTTGAAGGATATAAAGAGGCCAATTCCGAGCTATGGAAAAGGAGAAAGAATTCAAATTTGAGAGCAAAGTTACTCTGGAGAAATTATTACTTCATATTGAGTTTGCATCCCTTTGTCCTTTAAGTCTGAACACAGTGTTCAGCCCCCAAGCTCTTCCATTATTGATGGAGAACCTCAGTGTCTCCCTTCTATGAGCTTGCCTTTCGTGGAGGATTGAAGTGGTGGAGGCCCAGTTGGAAGGAACTTGGTTTCTCGGTTTTGAACCATGCCGACATGGAAGTCTGTAATATTTTCACTTCTACTGATCATTTATTAATAGAAATACTCTCTTCTCGTCCAATTAATATCTTGCAAATATATGAGTTATTATCCATGGGCATGTTTGTTTTGTATAGTAATGGATTATGCTATCTAATGTGCTAACCTTTTATATTATCACTATACTCTTTCTCTGCTTGTTTATTGAGAACTTTTTGTAGGTATAAAGATTTGGGTCAAAGTGCTCAACGGTGGACACCATCAAACAGCTGGATGAGGTAGGTCCCTTTTTTATCTCGCTTGCACATTGGTTTATATTGCATGTTTTTTAGATAGAGTTGATTTTTGTAGTCATATTCGTCTGTTGTGGTTTACCCTAGGCATAGAGATATTTTCCTCGTAATATAGGCACCAGAACAAATGAGAGTTTGGGTCTGCAAATGTGCAACAACCAAATTATGATAAAGACAACCCTAACAAGAAAACTCCCGAAAACCAGTCCAAGCCATAGGAAAATAAGGGTCACGGGAAGATGAAGAAGACACTGGAAAGTGGTGTGATTTCCACAAAATCCTCTGGCACAACATTGATGAATGTTGCTCAAAACAACCATTGGCAGTCGAGATCAAAGAAAAGGATTCGAACCCCGATTCAAAATCCGATTCAGAAAACAATGGGAGAAGACGAATCATTGACGCAGACCCCACTGCTACTAGTGCAATTGCAAAAATTCAACCAGAATAACCAATCGATCATGAAGAGGGGGAACTCCTCTTCCATTCACATATGTGGGTGAAGGGGACCCCATTTAATTTCATTGTTGATAGAGGAATCCATAAAAACCTCATCTCAGTAGAGGTTGTCAAAAACTTGGGATTATCGACAACACCACACCCGCAACCATAAAACATTGTGCGGCTTCTCCAAGGTCGAGATCTCTATGTCATCTAACAGTGCCAATTTTCATACGACATCCAACCCTTCAAGGATGAGGTATTATGTGAGGTTTCCCCACTGGATTTATGTGATGCTCTTTTGGGCCAACCATATATGTGAAAGTGCCATGATATTTATGAGTCTCGACCCCATAGTGTCATTGTTACTCTAGGGGGTCATCTCTACAGGATACTAGAGGTATTTCCAACTATTGTCCCACCTAAACAATGTCTCAAGATAGTATCTCATACTACAAAATTCAACTTCTTCATAGTCTGTTCAAAAGGTGAAAAGAAGAACACCACAACCATTGTAGCCTCATTCCAAGAACCTTCTATCCAACACAAGCAATCCGACAATATTGAAGCAAAGTGTAAGTAATCCTTTTGCACACAGTCATCTCATGTAGCCATATTGGTTAAAAAGGTCCAACCCTTCCAGCCACAAGTTTGTGGAAACCTTCGACAAGCTAAGTAGTGAAAATTATCCAACAAGGAAAGAAAATCATCAATATGCAATGATCCAGGTGGATATTGGTGGCCACCCACTTTTTCCAGCGGGCTCAAAATAATTTTCTGTTCATTTTGGTAACTTACTATTTTCAACAGTTTTTAACTTCCAAGGCCATTTTGAGGGTCTAAATGAAGGTTTTTCAAGATAGATCTTCTAAATTTCATTCAAAAGATTTAATTGATCCCCCAAAATGAATCTCCTTTACGATACCTTTCCAATGAGCTATCGTTCACCCCAAATGGAGATCGTATCCCAAAGTTACGCCCTAGGGAAGTTCATACACCAAACTACCCAAAACGGGGTCCACAAAACTGTTGTCTTTTCATCTTCCAGGGTTAGGGTTTTGGATTTTATTTATGATAAAAATTCCTTTGGAGCCTCATTATAAAATTATCTTCTTGTGAATGTGAGTAGTGGACACATCTCTTCTCAGAGATAAGCTGCCACCATTGTACCGAGTCTTTCACTTTGTATTTTTACAGTCTATGTACATTTTCACTCATTATTAGAAAATTATGTATTAATGTATCTCTGTGTTCATTGTTTCATCTCTGATACATTTCTGTTATATTATTGGATATTTGAGATATCTCTATACATTTCTTTATTATATCTCCGCTCTCATAGCATGCCGAAAATAATCCTGATCATGTAGATTCATCAAACGTTTTTCCCTCTCGCCTGAGCACTCAACTCATTGGATACCATTTCTTACTAAGGAAGGAGGATTGATCCAAGTGTATATTGGTGGCTACCCACCTATTCCAACTGTCTCAAAATAGTCTTCTGACAACTTACTATTTTTAGCAGTTTTTCGGTTCCTAAACTTCCGAGGCCATTTTGAGGACCTAAATGACATTTTTTTCGAGATCAAGCACCTCAATGATATTTGAAGGATTTGATTGATCCCCCAAAATGAATATCCTCATTGATACCTTTCAAATGAGCTATCTTGTACCCAAATGAAGATCGTATGCCAAAGTTACGCGCCCGGGAAGTTGATACACCAAACTACCCAAAACGGGGTCCACAAAATTGTTGGCTTTTCATCTTCCGGGGTTAGGGTTTTGGATTTTTTTTATGTTAAAAAGGCCTTTGGAGCCTCATTTTAATAATAATATTCTTTCAAATGTGAGTATCCATCACATCTCTTCTCAAAGATAAGCTTCCACCATTCTAGCAAGTCTTTCACTTTGTATTTCTACAGTTTTGTATATTTCGCTCATTAATAGAAATTACGTATTACTCTATCTCTGTGTTTATGGTTGTATCTCTGATATATTTTTGTTATATTATTGGATATATGAGATATCTCTGTACATTTCTTTATTATATCTCAGCTCTCATTTCATGCTGAAAATAATCCAGATCAGAGCTTCCTTACAATCCATACATGCTCAAGATCTTCCTTCCAATGGTTAAACTATTTTTGAAGGAACCTGCTCTAATACAAATTGTTGAAATTATGCTTATACTGAGAAGAGGGGGGTGAATCAATATACAATAATTTTTACTTTATTTATCCATTCATCAATCATTCATTAGATGAGAAAAAATAATCATGTATGATCTCAAATCACAATGCGCAGAGTTTAACATGGAAATCCAATTGGGAGAAAAGCATAAAATTTACCTTTATAAATGTCTGTAGGAACCAACCTACTGTTACAAAGATTGCAAGAACCAACCTATTGGAGACACCATTCTCCTTAACTGAGCACCAACTCAACAATATGTATACACCAACCCACTTGAGACACCAATCTCCTCAACTAAGAAAAACCTATAGGTACTAACCTACTATTACAATATTTGCAAGAACCAACTTGTTGGATACACAAATTCCCTCACCTGAGCACCAACTCAACAAGATATGTGCAAACACCAATCAAAGATATTCATACATAAAGTACTTCTGACTTCACCTGCATAGTTCATTCCAGAGACAATCCTTAAAACCCTAGCAAGTCTCGTAGCATTATTACCTTAATGTAATAACTAATGACAACATCGACTAATGACAATGTCCACTGAGGGAAACATCCACTAACAAAAACATACACCGGCAGAAACATCCACTAAAAAGAAAATACATTGGAAGAAACATCCACTAACAAACACATCAAAACCTCAAAACAATGCACATGACAGCATCACAGACCTTCAGTCCTTCATAGTGCACCTTAAGAGCTAGAAAGAGCTCAAGAAAATCCCTTAGACTTCTCTTATACATATTTAGATCCAAAAAATACACCCCATCTCCTTTAGAGCACATTTTATCACCTCTATTCACTTCATACTTGCTATATTGCTTGGTTACACTACAAATGTGCACATATATAATGTATTTATAAGAATTCTATCCCCACTTTCAGGGTCAACCTATAAAGACTTGTCGAGTCGACCTCAATTTTCTGGCTGGGTTGTCGGACAATTTTTTTTTATATATATTCATTCCTATGTTTTTAGAGGGAATTCCACATACCATTGGAAAGGTATCAGAATAATTTTTCAAACCATGTAGCATTTTATCCCATTTAAACTAGGTATGTAGGGTAAAAATGACTTCAAATACATGGTATCCAAACTAACCAAAAAAAATACAAAAGTAATACTTTCAACAATCTCCATATTGGAATCTTTTTCTTCGACATTTTTAGGCTTGTAATATTTATATTGGACATATGTAGGCTCTCCCTGTATTTGAAATCAATGACAACAATATTTCCAACAATCTCCCCCTTTTTTATTGATGGCAACCCTTATTCAATCATGTAATACTCCCCCTATCTGCAACTCTCCTTGTGTCTGCAAGTCTTTCTCTATCTGGAAAATCTCCCCATTTGACATCAATAGAAAAGGGATGTTCTCTCTGAGTTTGTGCTTCCCTTTACTTACGAGATGAGAGAGATATCACTCACATGCAACATTTCCCTCCTTTGACTTCAATGAGTATATATACATTGCTTGAGTTTTTGTTTGCACTTGCCACTGGTCTTCCTGAAGCCGCTTTCCTAATTATCTCACACCCTTTAAAATGAAAAGTGAGGTTGTAACCTTGATCACACATTTGGCTGACACTTAAACTATTATTCTTTAACTCTTCAACATACAAGACATTCTATGTATTTTTCTTTCCATTATCAAGACTAACATTACCTTTTCCAACTATCATTAAAGAAGCATTATCACCAAAAGAAGCATTGCCTCCTTTTTCTTCCTTCAAGGTGAGAAACCTAGTATGGTACCCTATCATGCGTTTTGAACATCCACATTCAATGTACCATTGGTTCCCTTTATTTTGATCATAAATTGAAATTCCACATCCTTCTTTGATTCTTCTTGCTTCCTCTTCCACACCCTGGTGTATTCTTCTCTATGTTTGGTAAGAATATCTTCTTCCATGTTTTGTTTAGGAGAATTTATTATGCTTCTTCTACAGTCACATGCTATGTGCCCATATTTATTTCACTTATAACATTCAATGTTGTAATCAAGTAGGGGAGAAAATGAATTGTAGTTTATGTTAGCAAACCCATGAGAACTTATGGTTTTTTTTCTCACATAATCATCCTTTAAGCTCTTATGAGAACCTTTATTTCTATCCTTCACATGATAACTTCTTGCATGAGCTCTAAAATCTATTGCCTTATGACCAAAATTATTGCAAGAGAAACAATATCCAAGAAAGAGATTTTGGTACCGGTTTGGGAAAGGACTTCTTGGTGGAACAACTCTTCTGAACTCATTCTTGTTATTCTTGTGAGAAGACTCAAGTTTTTGTTGGTCATGATTTCCTTTCCTATTGGTGCTTTCATTGTTTATGGATCCTTTGAGAATATTGGCATAGATTTTAGAATTTTCTTTATTTTCCTTTTTCGATGGCTTTGTGACCTTAATGCTTACATCTCCCTCGGGGTATTTTGTTTTTCGTGGTAGAAAAGACCTTTCTTGATGAATGGTGACCTTATGAAATTGTGAATATTGTCTAAGATTTTAGTACTCTTTCCAAACTTTAAGTTTCTATTCAACTAAACGATTGTTTTCTCTAGTTCATTAATTAAGGAAAATATTCCATCCTCTAACTTCTTGTAGTTTTATTCATTTTATTTTAGTTGGATTCTCACCACTTTTTATGTGCATTTTGCTTCTTCTAGATGAGTCTTCGGGATGATAATTATCTTCTTTGTTTATTCAAGATCATGATCCTCGTATTCATATTTATGTGATCTCTCTTTCTGCTTCTTTTTCTTAAGCTTGTCTATTTTTTCTAAGGCATTGATGAGTTTTTCTTCAATATCTTCTTCTTCTGAATCTTTTTTTTTCTTTCTGATTATCTTCATTTTCTTCATCATGAGAATTTATTTCCAAGGTTTTGGAGAGACATTCTTCTTCATCATCACTATCTTCCCTTTCTACATATGGCCACTTACTAACAAAATGTCCTTTCATACCACACTTAAAGCATTTGAAGGGTATCTTACCTTTGTATTTGTCGGGTCCTCCTTTTAGATTTCTCACAAATTTTACATCTTTTGTCCTTGATTCACAGCTGGAATAATCACTAGCTTTCTCCTCATAAGTGTTGTGTAGCTTGTCCCAAATCTATTTAGTTGATGTACATTTCATTACCTTGACAGTCTTAGAATTTGATAGGCCACTCAAGATGGAATCTATTTCTTTTTCATTGTTTTCACTTGAATCCTTCCCAACTTCATATGTATAATGTATTGCGATTGATTCTTGAATATCAAATCCAAGGGCCTACAAATATATATCCATTCTTATACTCCATGATGCATAGTTTGTTCCATCAAACAAAGGAGCTCTGTTTGTAGGGAGACCTTCCTTACAATCCATATGTTCTCAAAATCTACCTTATAGTGGTTAAATTGTTTATGAGGGAACCTTCTCTGATACTAATTTTTGAACTTAAGTACTTATGCTGAGAAAGGGGTGGTGGTGAATCAGTATACGATACTTGTTACTTTATTTAACCATTCATCAATCATTAATTAACTAGGAAACAATAATCACATATGAAATCAAATAACAATGCATAGAGTTTAACATGGAAACCTGATCAAGAGAAAACCATAAAACTTATATTTATAAATGTATGTAGGCACCAACCTACTTTACCAATATTGTAGGAATGAACCTACTCAAGACACCAAACTCCTTAACTAAGCACCAAATCAGAAAGATGTAGGCACCAACCTATTGGAGACACCAATATCCTCAAATGAACACCAACTTAGTAGCACCTGTAGGAACCAACCTACTGTTACGATATTTTTAAGTACCAAGCTGTTGGAGACACCAATCCCCTCACCTGAGCACCAACTCAACAAGATATGTGTAGACACCAATCCAATAACTAAATTCACA
>JASDQU010104925.1:41130-66388 GCA_032191745.1 Picea mariana
CTTGAGAAGATACCCGTCAGCCATCGGATCGGACAGGAGCTGCACAAGGTATCTTCTCAAGATCTGACGGCCCAGATCCGTTCTCCTGCGCGCTTACTCCATAGGCTAAACTCTGCACGCCTTCACCCGATCCAACGGCTGACGGGTATCTGAGTGAGATCCAACGACTGATGATCTCCTCTTCTGTGGGCTCCTCCTACTCCTTCCTAGACGTAGAAATCAACGGTATAGATCTCTTTTCTCCGCCAATCCGACAACTGTTGTGCTCCTCCTGAGCTTCTGCGCACTTACTTCCCAACCTTGGGAGAATTTCAAATATCCCAAAGGCCTCAACCTTTGCTCCTCCTTTTCCTCTGCGAACTCCTCAACCCTGAGCTTTGTCGTGCGTATGAAAATGTTGTTCCTCCTGAGCTTCTCAAACACTCAGACCCCTAAGGGATTTTGTCTTTCTTCCTTCTCTCCCACAAATGGAGAATATATTATATTCCCTCCTAGTTATCCTCAGCCTCAAGCAACTTCTTGTTGAGCCTTCAGGGTGTTCAGTAACCCTGTGAAGATCCCTCAGAGGATTCTTCCTCAAATTCCATAACTCAAAGAGTTCTCTTCTCTTCTGTGCCTATCTACACACTTACTCGATGCCCACCTGGCAGTGTGTCTTCTTCTAGAACTTCTAGCAGTTCTGTCTCCTTCTCCTGTGCACCTATGCACTCGCTCGATGCCCACCTGGTAGAGCTCTCAGAATCCTCAGTGATTCTGGTTCTCTCTGAACTCATAGCAGAGTTCTTTCTCTGTGCAATCCTTGCACCTACTCAATGCCCACCTGGCAGAGCTCTCAGAATCCTCAGTGATTCTGGTTTCTTTTTAACCCACAACAGATTTCTTCCAACTGCACCTTGTGCCTGTTCTCAACGCCCACCTGGCAGAGCTCTCAGAATCCTCAGTGATTCTGGTTCTTCTGTCTGAACTCACAGCAAAGTTCTTCCAACTGCACCTTATGCCTATTCTCAATGCCCACTTGGTAGAGATTTACAAAACTCATACCTAAGTTCTATCTGCAACTGTGTCTCTCATACACAGCCTTGCCTCTAAGGTATTCAACAACCTTGAGGTCTTCTCCTGAGATGTTGACTTCAGTTCCTGTGCCGCAGCACATCTTTGTCTAAACCCGCAATGTTCAGAAATGCACCTCTGTGCACGGCTATCAGAACCCGCAGTTTTCTGTCACACGCTCCTGGTATGAAGCCTCAAATACCTTCACCTAAAATCAAACACACTCCTGCAAATTCACAACTACAGTATACATCTACAACATAAAAGAACACTCAGAGACATCCACATAACACAGAAATACATGTAGGAAAAACTGCTCTGTTTGTACTCAAATGACAAATGCCTGTATTTACAAGGTGTTCCTGAGCACAGCCTATAACAAGGTCTCGGCTCTTCTCTTCTGCTTCTACTTTCAGATTCTCTTCTCTATCTCAACTTCTTCTTACTACAAAATGAGATACGGAATCTCTTTTACCTGAGGGGGCTCTTCAATCTCTTCCCTCCAACCTACCTACCCTATTCAATTGCATTGAATGGGCTGTCTAGTCCACTATCGGATCTAGATCTCAGCCATACAAACATTTAAGGCTGATCTTATCTACAGCCTGTGCAAAGGCATGACTTCACAGCTCACCAGCTTAAACATTAAATTACATTCAATTCAAGTTTTAAATGAGGCTGTGCCTCTCTTCAGCACACGATTTGAATTCGCTGACGTGGCTGGCTGGCTGGCTGGCTGACATGGAGAGATGCTCTTGCATCACTCTACCACCACTGTGTGTATGGATAAGGCACTCAATACAGCGTCTCAAGTAGACCTTGTGGCTGGGCACTGGCTTTGTTTGTTGTGGCTTGGCGCTGGCTTTGCAAAGGATGCTCGTTGTGGGCTCCTCTTCTGGTTATGGCATAGCACTTGGTGTGCGCTACCCTGTGCACTAGACTTTGTATTTTGGATGACAATTATTCAGTGAAGGTTAAATCCATGGATATTGATCCCAATCTAGTTGTGAGTGACTCTCCCTCCACATTTAAGATTTCTGCCACTTCCAGTAAGCCCTCAAGGTTTTCTCATAACCCATAACTTGACAATTGTATAAAATGTAGAGGCTAGGGTTTAAGGTTTATTGCTCATCAAACTGAAAGCACTCAATTTTGAGTTGTTTCTACTGTTTTTGTTTTATTGTATTATTGTTTTATTGTAGGAAACACAACAAGAAACTCGACCCAACAACGGGTCCATGAGGGAAAAATATATAGAACTGATCATTGAATATTGAAAGAGGTAGAAAACGGCCCCAGATAGCAATATGAGAAAGGATAGTAAGGGTCTTGATTCCATTGTAGGGATGATGGCCTATCGAGATGTCTGTAGTATAGTTGGTTTTGTTTTGCATAGTCATTAGGGCATTTCCCTCAAAATGATTTAGATAGATTTTATTTTTATTTTTTATTTTCTTTTATGTCTGGTTATTTGGCTATATATTCTTTCATTTTTAAGTTTTTCTAAACCTAATATTATTTATTCTTTGTCCTTCTTAATTCTTACAAGAGGTTAGGACTTTCATAGGTGCGTAGGTGACTTGAATAAGTGAATAGAGACTTGACATTATGAGGGATTCAGACTTCTCATTCTTTTATCTTTAGGGTTTTCTTAAGGTTTCAAGGTTACTTGTCTCTTAGGGTTCTTCAAGGTTAAATGACTTGTATATTGGGGAATTTTATTCCCTACTAGGGAACTCAGTTCCATTCTAATTATAGGCCATTGTCACTTTAAGCCATTTTTATTGTAACAAAAAAGAGAAGAATTTACCCCTACAGGGAATTATATTTCTGAGTTTTTATCCCAACTTAACAGAATCTTTCTAGTTCATTAAATTGGCTGATATATACCTTTTTTTTTTTGAAATTTTACATTTTAGGTCTAGGTAGGCCTTTAAGGCTCCAGATTGTGAACTACTAGCTCTGATACCATGTGTAAGGTCTCTGTCCCCACAGAGCCTTATAAAACAGAATATAAAATAATGAATAAAAACAAATTATGTATATCCTATACAATTTAATCATAACTTATAATCATTTATTATTCAACATAAATTAGATTTATTAACAACATGTAAATAAGCTTATGTAATAACCACATAACACCACATATTCATGAAAATACATAAATAAACATACCTCTGTCTAATGCTAAATCCCCGATCTATGGTTGTCCTCTCTGCTTCTCTGCCCAAACTGAATCTTTCCTTTCTTCCAGCTAGGAATAGAGCCTGTCCAGCTCCCTAGATCTAGGATTCCATGAGGATTCCTGGCCCCCGAGCCCAAAACTCCCAGCAACCTAGTGCACCCCTATAACAGTCCACCCATACTCTCCAGACCAAACCAGAAAATACCCAACATAAAATATAGTCCTTCCCCCTCAATAATGCTTCCTCCTCCAAAATTTCATAATGCTCTCCCGAAGGCCTCTGCCCCCTCATATCCTTCCCCATTCACCGCCTCCTCCTTCATTTAATGCCACCCACCTTATCCCTCCATTTACTACCTTATCCCTCCATTCAATACCCCATCCCCTGTCATACGTAAAGTTTTATAATAAATAAATTAAAGTTATTAAGCCTTTAATTCTTTAGCCAAACCTTAAATGTGTTAATTAATCAATTAATAAATAAATAAATAATATTATTAATAAATAATCGTTATTTAACTAATACACAGTAGGACAGTTAATTATTTGATTAACTATACTTGATAAACCCTATGCAACTATTTAACTAGGGTTGTTACATGATGGAGCCTTTGAGAATATTGAGATAGATTTTAGAATTTTCTTCATTTTCCTTTTCCGATGGCTTTGTGACCTTAATTCTTGCATCTACCTCGGTGGTATTTTTTTTTTTTTCATAGCCAAGACCTGTCTTAATGAATGGTGACCTTTGGAAATTGAGAATATTATCTAAGATCTTAGTACTCTTTACAAAATTCAAGCATCTATTCAACTGATCGATTGTTTTTTCTAGTTCCTTTCTTAAGGAAATGATTTTATCCTCCATCTTCTTGCAATTTTCTTCCTTTTCTTTCAATTGGATTCTATCCACCTTTTCTATCATTTTTTCTTCTTCTAGTTGAATCTTTGGGATGATAATTGTCTTCTCTGTTTCTTCAACATCATTATTCTCCTCTTCATATTTCTACAATTGCTCATGCTTCTTTTTCTTAAGCTTGTCTATTTTTTTAAAGGCACTAATGAGTTTTTCTTCAAGATCTTCTTCTTATGAATATAATTTTTCTTTCTAATTATCTTCATTTTATTCATCAGCGGGATTTGTTTCCATGGGTTTGGAGAGATAGTCTTCTTCGCCATCATTATCTTCCCTTTCTGCATATGGACACTTAGTAGAAAAATGCCCTTTTATACCACACTTAAAGCATTTGAAGGGTATCTTACCGTTGTATTTTATTAGTCCTCCTTTTAGATTTCTCACAAATTGTGCTTCTTCTATCCCTAATTCACAATTGGAAAAATCATCAGATCTCTCTTCATATTTTTTTTGTATCTTGTCCCAAATATGTTTAGTTGATGTACATTTCATTACCTTGAAAGTCTGAGAATTTGATAAGACACTCAAGATGGAATCTATTGTTTTTACATTATTTTCACTTGAATCCTTCCCAACTTCATCTGTAAAACTTGTTGTGACTGATTCCCAAATACCAAGCCCAAGGGCCTGCAAATATATATTCATTCCTATAATCCATGATGCATATTTTGTTCCATAAAAAAAAGGAGCTATGTTTATAGGGAGACATTGATCCAGGTGGATATTAGTGGCCACCCACCTATTCCAACTAGCTCAAAATAGTCTTCTGGCAACTTACTATTTTTAGCATTTTTTCGATTCCTAAACTTTCGAGGACATTTTGAGGGCCTAAATGAAGTATTTTCGGGATCAAGCACCACAATGATAGTTTAAGGCTTTTATTGAACCCCCAAAATGAATCTCCTCATCGATACCCTTCCAACGAGATAGCGTGAGCCTCAAACAAATATTGCATGCCAAAGTTATGCCCCCAAGAAGTTGATACACCAAACGACCCAAAATGGGGTCCACAAAACTATTGGCTTTTCATCTTCCGGTGTTAGGGTTTTGGATTTTTTATGTTAAAAATGCCTTTGAATCCTCATTGTAATAATAATATTCTTTTGATGTGAGTATCTGTCACATCTCTTCTCAGAGATAAGATGCCACCATTCTAGTGAGTCTTTCACTATGTATTTCTACAGTTTTGTACAATTCGCTCATTAATAGAAAGTGTGTATTAGTGTATCTCTGTGTTTATCGTTGCATATCTGATATATTTTTGTTATATTATTGGATATATGATATATCTCTGTACATTTCTTTATTATATCTTTTCTCTCATTTTGTGTCGAAAAATAATCCAGATCAGTGGTATCAAAGAAGGTTACTCTTGATTTTGTTTTAGTGCATGTCCTTGACAAGGTCTGAGTATAGAAAGTTAGGTCTCGATCTTGTCTCTCTTGAGGAAAATTGCTCTCATACTCCCAAGAAACCCTCCATGGAAGAAGAAAAGAAAAATGATAGATTAGACAATTCTATTAATTTGTTTCTTGAGAAATCTCTCACGTGACAGAGGGACGAAATGATGGAGAATTCTTCCCAAATCCTTCAATGCCTGTCAATAACAACTGGTGTGTCTTCAAGGTACAATTTAATTTTGATATTCCCATATTTGAAGGACAGATAGATGCAAATGCCCTAGAGAAATGGTTAAATCTACTAGAACTTTATTTTTTTGTTCACAATTTTTCCGATAAGGAAAATATTACCTTCGCACTCCTTAAAGCTCTCCCCCATGTCAAACATTGGTGGGAAACTTACTAGGAGAAAATTTCCATAGAGAAATCTAGAATATATGGGGTCGAGCCCACTTGGGATTTTTTTTTGGATGCGGTCAAGGAACAATATTACCCTTTTGGTAACTATGATGACCATTACATGAGATGGACCACGATGTGTTAAGAGAGGACCCAAGTAGTGTCAAAGTTCACCAACATATTTCATACATTGCGCACCAAGATGGGTATCAAATATTCTGACCTGAATTTGGTTTTGAAATACTGTGGGGCTCTACACAGGTACATCCAAATTGAAATGGATTTTTTGGACATCTCATCGTTGGGATCTTCCTATCGATATGTTGTTAAAATCGAGTAGAAATTTAGGCTATTAGAGAAAGATTTTCCTCACCCTATGCCATCTTAAAGAGAGGGCCTTATTCCATTCCCTATGCAAAATTGTCTTCCCTGTTACTAGAATCCAGAGAAAAAAATACAAATTTTTCCACTTGTACACATCTTGCACCTTATACAACAAGCGTATACGCAGGCTGCTCCACTACAACCCACATACATTGGGATTTGTGCCAAAAAATAAAAATTAAATATCGGGTTTCCATTTCACAACAAGAGATCTCTGATACTTGGCCTTCCATATACTGAAAATATTTTGACTCGTCCTTTTAGTTGCATTTTGAAGGCTATAAAGAGGCCAATTCCAAGCTATGGAAAAGGAGAAAGAATTCAAGTTTGAGAGCAAAGTTACTCTGGAGAAATTATTACTTCATATTCAGTCTGCATCCCTTTGTCCTTTAAGTCTGAACACAATGGTCAGTCCCCAAGATCTTCCCTTATTGATGGAGAACCTCGTTGTCTCCCTTCAATGAGCTTGCCTTTGGTGGAGGATTGTAGTGGTGGAGGCCTAGCTGGAAGGAACTTGGTTTCTCGGTTTTGAACTGTACCAACACAGAAGTCTGTAATATTTTCATTTCTGGTGATCATTTATTAATAGAAATACTCTCTTCTCGTCCAATTGATATCTTGCAAATATATGAGTTATTATCCATGGGAATGTTTGTTTTGTATATTAATGGATTATGCTATCTAATGTGCTAACCTTTTATATTATCACTATATGCTTTCTCTTCTTGTTTGTTGAGAACTTGTTGCAGGTATAAAGCTTTGGGTCAAAGTGCTCAATGGTGGACATCATCAAACATTTGGATGAGGTAGGTCCCCTTCTTATCTCACTTGCACATTGGTTTATATAGCATTTTTTTTCAAACAGATTTGATTTTTGCAGTCATATCTGTCTATTGTGGTTTACCCTAACCATAGAGATATTTTCCTCATAACAGAATTGGCGACCGTACTGGGGATGAATCTTCTTTATTAGGGTTTGAAGTACTTTTCTCCTTAGATTGCTCTCGTTTCTATTGTGGTTCTTATCGTGTCATTGCTTGGCAGTTCCTGTGCATTCTGGGTCTGATTTTTCAGCCTTTATCCCTTGCCTGGCCTTCTTTTAAAGCATATATGCACCTTTTTTCCTTGACAGTCACGTATACACACGAGTTGTCTCACCGAAAGCTGCATATATACGCTCTGTTTGCCTAAACAATCACGTACATAAGTTTGCCTTGTCTTTTTTCTTGTTCTGGTGTTTGTAGGGTGGGATTTGATGCTTGTTGAGCCTTCTTGGGTCTCTGTAGTGTTTGTTGAGTGCTTGTGGGATGATAGGAAACCCTCTTTTGGTTGAATTTTTGGGCGAATTTTTTCTCTTCATCTTTTCATTTTTTATTGTCCTTGTACATTGGGCTGGGTGTTTTGTTACTTGGTATCCTGCTTGAGTTACCTATTTTATACACAATAGGGTTATATATCAAGTTACTTTTCAGTCTATGCATTTTCAATTTTGATATATTGAAAATACAAAAACAATAGGCATTTTTCATTGCTTGGCATTTTTGTCTTTTGAATTTTTAATATTAGCTTAGTGCATATAGTGAAAGATTTCATTTTTACTTCTGAATTACAGAGTTGAATTTGAAAATTGCATTGGTTTTTAGAAGCATATCATTCATCGAAAGTTAAAGTTAGGAATTTTCATTACTTTTATATTTAATTTTCTTGTAGAGTCATAACATCGTGAGTTTCATTACGATACCTTTTTGAGTAATCATGGCCATAAAATCAACGCTATAATTTAAAATTTATTAGTAACGATTTTCTTTTCTACGGTGCACAAACTAGCCTAGGATTTAGTGCCTTGGAATAGGATTTTGTGAGTAAACTTCTCCAAGGCAATTAAATCAACATATGTGTATGAGTCAGGGAGTGGAAAAATCCATTATATAATTGGTAATATCAAGAGGCTCTGCTCACACCGGAGTTAATCACGAGGTTGCACGAATTTGGTTGAAGGGATATCCCCCCGATACCTTCCTAGTGTCAGAGATAGTTTTGGGGATCTATTCATATATGGGGATCTTGTTAGTGCCCTTACCACCATGAGAGGTGGTTCTTTCAAGGTTTCGGGCTTTGCTACCTTGCACTTACGGTGGAACTGAATTACAACTGCTCTCCAGTGCATTGATTATACAGTGGTTTATTAGTTGCTTGACTTAGGTGTCTCATAGGTTACTTGCAAGGGTTATTTTGTAGGTACCCTGGGTCAAATAAGGATCAGACAACACACAACCTTTATGGAGGATTACCTCTCTGGGAGGTTTGACCGATTGGTTGCTAAGCCCAGGAGGGCCCTTATAATTGATTTTTTTACCTCCGATATTTAACATGGAGTCTCAGGACCCTCTTGGGAGAGACATACATTCTTTAGGGAGGGAGGCCACTCAGCCACTTTACCCTGTTTGCATGCATATTGGTTGTTTGACTTTTGGTATGCTCTTTGAATACTATTTGAACTTAGGAGTCTTTACTGAGTTTTCATTAGCATGGATAGTGGAGTTTCTTTTTCTCTCTCATTTACCGCTACCCACCCTATGATTCCTACTCATTTCATGGGGATGAATCCTTCCACTTTTCATAATGGTATGCAGAACTATGATACTTAGTCTGTGCCTTGGGCCTCTAGCCATTTCTTTGCTGATATTCCCTCACCCATGCAATCCTCTCCCTGGTCCACTTATATGAATCCTAGCATTGGATCCAGGGGCACCATGGCCCAGATGTCGATGTCTTTGTTTGATATGAGTCATGTCACTCAACCAGTTTTCACGATGGGAGGTTGGAACCTTCCCTCTTATGGATCCAATCCTAGTTATTCTCTTTCAAGAGCCAATACTCAAATGGGTTCTTGTTCTACTTATTACACTCCATCCATGTATCCTTCGGACACCATGTCGGTTCCTTAGAACACTTTTCCCATGATAGGTCCTCATGTATCCCTGGGTATTTTATACGGGGAGAATCTGTTTTACATTTCAGACTACCCTCTTTACAGAACCCCTTCACAAGGGGGCAACATATATCCTTACCCGATTAACTCTTGTCATACTTCTTCCTTTTCGCAGAATTCGGTAATGATGCCCGTAAAAACCTCTTTGGACCAATTCGGTGGAGGATACCAACTTTCTAGATAGGGACAGGGGGTAAACCAGGACCCTTCCTTGCCTGCAATGTTTCAAATCCAATCTTTCCCTAGACCTTGGAATCAAATGATAGAACTCACCACTAGTCCATTCACTGCCAGTCATACTGCAGCTCCATCACCAACCTCTGCTAGTAATGTTCGACATGAGTCAACAACCTCTATGAGTCATGTTGATCACACGCACCCAACTACTACTAGCCATGCTAGGGGGAACCACTTAAGTCACCACGATTCTTATCAATGTCACATCTCCAACCTTCGTACATCATATAGGAGATGATTCTCTCGCCTCTACTTTTCTCATTGAAAGCATGTCACCAGCCATTATGAATGACATTAGGGGAATTGAGAATCCTCGATGCCTTAGACGTAATCCTAAATTCCTTTACAGAACTTGCGAAGGAGATCACCTTACTCGTTTGTTTCCAGCCATTGCTGAGATACCAGAAGCATGGGGCTCACCCAAGGGCCCTTCAGATTCTAAGGCAAATGTGTTTTCCCCACATGTTGTTTCTCCTTTGATTGACGTGGTGGTAACACCACTGTATTTCTCTCCTGAACTCACCCCCATTGTCGAGGATGACGTGTCCCCTACTCCTATTATCATGCATCCTCTTCAACCTAGTATTGAACAAGTGGTTGTGCCAGTGCAATCTCTAGTCAATCCTACTCTCCTTATAGAGGGTGATGCATCTTTCAACCATGTCATCGACATTCCTGATCCTGCACCCTCTGAACATGAGAGGTTTATTCTCTCCCTAAGTTCTATCCCTACAAGTATCGAGGAAGTTCCCTTTGACTGGGATGTTCTCATGGGGTATCTAATGCCCTACCCATGACTTTCCCAGTGAGAGACATTATCCGGTCCATCATGGAGACTATACACTTCATTTGTAATTTATCCTCCTCGACTTGGAGAGATTTGGGTTTTCCCAAGATTATGTTGGCTATTTGTAAGATATTGACATTCCACAGAAGTCCAACACAGGAGCCTTGGCCTCCCCTGGGACTTCCCACCTAGAATCTCCCAAAAAGAGAAAAAGAGAAAATATTGTCGAGTGATTTGTTCCTTTCACACTCGTTAAATTGGATTTGAAAGGTCGTGAGTCTTAGTTAAGATATTTTCCGGCTCATTATAAGAAAGTGAAAAGATTGTCGAGTGAACTTGTCTCTTTCACACTCGTAAAATTGGTTTTGAAAAGACGTCTATTTGGCACAAGTTTATCCATTTTTCACACCAAGTAGACTACAAGATATAAAAAAGGACATTTTTTGGCGTTAAGTTGTGATTACATCTCATTCCCTTGTTTGTAGTATTGAGCCTATAGTCGGTTCTTGCTTTGCATTATTAACCGTTTGCCTCAACATTTTTGCATCCTCAACCAAGCAAAGCCTTGTTTATATCCTTTGCAATTTGACACCCTATAACTAGGAGGGAACATTCCCCCAAGTGTCCATCTCCCACATGAACTTCCCTGCATTGAGCATAGGTNNTTTCCTCCTCTGTATCATAGCATTCATTGGTCTATGAAAAAACAAAAAATGATAGGTAGGAAGGGAGTATTATATTGTATCATCAGCAGTCATGTCGCCTTTGAACATAGCACAAAGTTATTTGAGTCCATTCATCATCATAATTTTTGGATTAGCATGGCCTTAGGAAGACGATCTCGTTACAGAGTCTTCTCTACTGACTGGTTACTCTTCTAGTCCCTATAGATAATTTTATCGATGCCTCCTGCATCTTATGGTTTCATCATCAGGTCTATGTTGTCGAAGTCCTCCATATGTCTCATGCTCTTGTTCAAAGGAAGTCTATCAACCTATGTCAGCCATACCCTCAATTTGTCTCAGAATCACATGATACTGTAGTCCTATCATGCACCCTGACCTTAATTTTATCATTGGTAGGTAACCTTGAACCCAGTAGTTGTCATTTCATCATTGGTCATTGACTAGGTGGTTTCCCTTGTGTTCGATGGCAAGACATATATTCACACATTGGTATTCTGCATGCAGTTTCTTCGATTCCATTAGTCTTATTGGTGGTTTCCTCTCTTTTGTCATTATTTTTCATCATTGGCTTCTATTCATAGGGTCTTTTGTGTGTACCATTTGCACTTGGCACATGAAAAATACACACAAGGTCGTTGGTTCATGAACATGTTCTTCATCCAATTTCCACCACATCATGAAGCTCCTTCTTTGTACCTCGTGCTGACTAATGAGAGATGCTTTAATGCTCTCATTTCAGCGGGTCTCTTTCCATCGACTTCATCCAATTTATTCTGGAAACAAGACCTAGATTCTTATGAGTACCTTGAGGCTTGCAGTCATCAGTAGAAAGCTCTCTCACCATCGACAGTTGGGAATACATCAATGTCTCCTCATCAAAGTATTCTTCAGGCGTTCAACACCAACTCCTTTAAAAACACTTGTAAGACTGTATTCGGTGCCATGATACCGACTTTCATTATTGGTAGGTTGTCTTGCGTTTGTTAATGGTATACCTCAATGACTGGTAATCAAATGATGTCTCACTGTGTTCGACCTCAACTCATTTATTCACATAATGTAGACTTTCACCTTTAGCAGATTTTGTAGAAGACTTAAAGACATCACTATGTGGCCACAAATTTCCTGATTTTTTGCTTCCTTTTCATTGGACCAATACCTATATGAATTTAGTAATCATGGGAGATCAGATTGTACTTTGTGGTATATAGATATCTTTAGATTGGTTTTCGAGACTAGTTCTACTGGGCCTTGTTCATGAATATGACAACTATTGGCATGAAACCACATTTGTATTTTCCTATTCATGGCCACATACACTTGTTTGGTATATTTTCACATGGATCTGCAGTGTATTTTTGGCATCCATGTATGCCAAGTCAGTTCAGAATGTAATGAGAAACTGAGTTCATCCAGCTAGTTCTCTACCACTCCACTTCTGGGTTATTTATAATGTATTTCAGCCATCGCAGATTTTCCTCTAACCTCACACATTAGGGGGCATCTGTTAGAGAAATATTTGACTCACCCTATGCAATCTTGCAGAGAGGGCCTTATTCCATTTCCCTATGAAGACTTGTCTTCCATGTTACTAGAATCCATAGACAAAAATACAAAATTTTCCACTTGTATGCATCTTGCACCTTATACAACAAGCGTATACACAAGCTGCTCCACTACAGCCTGTGTACATCGGGATTTGTGCCAAAAAATTAAAATTAAATATTGGGTTTCCATGTCACGATAGAAGATCTCTGATCCTTGGCCTTCCATATACTAGAAACATTTTGACTCGGCCTTTCAGATTCATTTTGAAGGCTATAAAGAGGTCAATTCCGAGCTATGGAAAAGGAGAAAGAATTCAACTTTGAGAGCAAAGTTACTCTGGAGAAATTATTACTTCATATTGAGTCTGCATCCCTTTGTCCTTTAAGTCTGAACATAGTGTTCATCCCCCAAGCTCTTCCATTATTTATGGATAACCTCAGTGTCTCCCTTCTATGAGCTTGCCTTTCGTGGAGGATTGAAGTGGTGGAGGCCTAGCTGGAAGGAACTTGGTTTCTCAGTTCTGAACCACGCCTACACGGAAGTCTGTAATATTTTCACTTCTACTAATCATTTATTAATAGAAATACTCTCTTCCCATCCAATTAATATCTTGCAAATATATGAGTTATTATCCATGGGCATGTTTGTTTTGTATATTAATGGATTATGCTATCTAATGTGCTAACCTTTTATATTATCACTATATGCTTGCTCTGCTTGTTTATTGAGAACTTGTTGAAGGTATAAATATTTGGGTCAAAGTGCTCAATGATGGACATCATCAAACATCCAAACGAGGTAGGTCCCTTTCTTATCTCGCTTGCACATTGGTTTATATTGCATGTTTTTCGGATAGAGTTGATTTTTGCAGTCATATTCGTCTGTTGTGGTTTACCCTAGCCATAGAGATATTTTCCTCGTAACATAGGCACTAGAACAAATGGGAGTTTGGGTCTGCAAATATGCAACATCCAAAGTATGATAAAGACGAACCTAACAAGAAAACTCCTGAAAACTAGTCCAAGCCATAGGAAAAGAAGGGTCACGGGAAGACGAACAAGGACACTGGAAAGTGGTGTGATTTCCACAAAATCCTCTGGCGCAACAATAATGAATGTCACTCAAAACAACCATTCGCTGTTGATATCAAAGAAAAGGATTTGAACCCTGATTCAAAATATGATTCAGAAAACAGTTTGAGAAGACGAATAATTGATTCAGACCCGACTGCTACTGGTGCAACCACAAAAATTCAACCAGAATAACCAATCAATCATGAAGAGGGGGAATGCCTCTTCCATTCACATATGTGGGTGAAGGGGACCCCATTTCATTTCATTGTTGATAGAGGAATCCATAAAAACCTCATCTCAGTAGAGGTTGTCAAAAATTTGGGATTATCGACAACACCACACCCACAACCATACAACATTGTGTGGATTCTCCAGGGTCAATATCTCTATGTCATCCAACAATGCTAATTTTCATATGACATCCAACCCTTCAAGGATGAGGTATTATGTGAGGTTTCCCCACTGGATTTATGTGATGCTCTTTTGGGCCAAAAATATATGTGAAAGAACCATGATATTTATGAGTCTCGACCCCATAGTGTCATTGTTACTCTAGGGGGTCATCTCTACAGGATACTAGAGGTAGTTCCAACTATTGTCCCACCTAAACAATGTCGCAAGATAGTATCTCATACTACAAAATTCAACTTCTTCATAGTCTGTTCAAAAGGTGAAAAGAAGAACACCAAAACCATTGTAGCCTCATTCCAATAACCTTCTATCCAATATAAGCATGTTGACAATATTGAAGAGAAGTGCAGGTAATCCTTTTGCACACAATCATCTCATGTAGCCAGATTGGTTAAAAAGGTCCAACCCTTCCAGCCACAAGTTCGTGGAAACCTTCGGAAAAATAAGTAGTGAAAATTATCCAACAAGGAAAGAAAATCATCAATATTCAATGATCTAGGTGGATATCGATGGTCACCCACCTTTTCCACTGGGCTCAAAATAATTTTCTGGCCATTTTGGTAATTTACTATTTTTAACAGTTTTTAACTTCCAGAGCCATTTTGAGGGTCTAAATGAAGGTTTTTCAAGATAGATCTTCTAAATTATATCCAAAATATATAATTGATCCCCCAAAATGAATCTCCTTTACAATACCTTTCCAACGAACTATCGTTCACCCCAAATGGAGATCGTATCCCAAAGTTACGCCCTAGGGAAGTTGATACACCAAACTACCCAAAACGGGGTCCACAAAACTGTTGTGTTTTCATCTTCTAGGGTTAGGGTTTTGGATTTTATTTATGATAAAAATTCCTTTGGAGCCTCATTATAAAATTATCTTCTTGTGAATGTGAATAGTGGACACATCTCTTCTCAGAGATAAGCTGCCACCATTGTAGCGAGTCTTTCACTTTGTATTTTTACAGTCTATGTACATTTTCACTCATTAATAGAAAATTATGTATTAATGTATCTATGTGTTCATTGTTTCATCTCTGATACATTTATGTTATATTATTGGATATTTGAGATATCTCTGTACATTTCTTTATTATATCTCCACTCTCATTTTGTGCCGAAAATAATCCAGATCATGCAGATTCAACAAACGTTTTTCCCTCTCCCCCGGGCACTCAACTCATTGGAGACCATTGCTTACTAAGGAAGGAGGATTGATCCAAGTGTATATCGGTGGCTACCCACCTATTACAACTGTCTCAAAATAGTCTTCTGGCAACTTACTATTTTTAGCAGTTTTTCGATTCCTAAACTTTCGAGGCCATTTTGAGGACCTAAATGACATTTTTTCGAGATCAAGCACCCCAATGATATTTGAAGAATTTGATTGATCCCCTAAAATGAATCTCTTCGTCGATACCTTTCAAATGAGATATCTTGCGCCCAAACAAAGATCATATGCCAAAGTTACACCCCCGGGAAGTTGATACACCAAACTACCCAAAACGGGGTCCACAAAATTGTTGGCTTCTCATTTCCGGGGTTAGGGTTTTGGATTTTTTTATGTTGAAAAGGCCTTTGGAGCCTCATTTTAATAATCATCTTCTTGAAAATGTGAGTATCCGTCACATCTCTTCTCAAAGATAAGATGCCACCATTCTAGCGAGTCTTTCACTTTGTATTTCTACAGTTTTGTACATTTCGCTCATTAATAGAAATTGTGTATTACTCTATATCTGTGTTTATGGTTGCATCTCTGATATATTTTTGTTATATTATTGGATATCTGAGATATCTTTGTACATTTCTTTATTATATCTCATCTCTCATTTCATGCCAGAAATAATCCAGATCAGAACTTCCTTGCAATCCATACGTGCTCAAGATCTTCCTTCCAGTGGTTAAACTATTTTTGAAGGAACCTGCTCTAATACCAATTTTTGAAATTATGCTTATACTGAGAAGAGGGGGGTGAATCAATATACAATACTTTTACTTTATTTATCCATTCATCAATCATTCATTAGATGAGAAAAAATAATCACATATGATCTCAAATCACAATGCGCAGAGTTTAACATGGAAATCCAATTGGGAGAAAAGCATAAAATTTATCTTTATAAATGTCTGTAGGAACCAACCTACTATTACAAAGATTGCAGGAACCAACCTATTGGAGACACCATTCTCCTTAACTAAGCACCAACTCAACAATATGTAGGCACCAACCCACTTGAGACACCAATCTCCTCAACTGAGCAAAACCTATAGGTACTAACGTACTATTACAATATTTACAAGAACCAACTTGTTGAATACACAAATTCCCTCACCTAAGCACCAACTCAACAAGGTATGTGCAGACACCAATCCAAGATATTCATACATAAAGTAATTCTGACTTCACCTGCATGGTTCATTCCAGAAACAATCCTTAAAAACCTAGCAAGTCTCGTAGCATTATTACCTTAATGTAATAACTAATGACAACATCCATTGACAACAACATCCACTAATGACAACATCCACTGAGGGAAACATCCACTAACAAAAACATACACTGGAAGAAACATCCACTAAAAGGAAACTCCACTGGAAGAAACATCTGCTAATGATAACATCACAACCTCAAAACAATGCACATGATAGCATCACAGACCTTCGGTCCTTCATAGCGCACCTTAAGAACTAGAAAGAGCTCAAGAAAATCCCTTAGACTTCTCTTATACATATTTAGATCCAAAAAATACACCCCATCTCTTTTAGAGCACCTCATATCACCTTTATTCACTTAATACTTGATATATTGCTTGGTTACACTACAAATGTGCACATATATAATGTATTTATAAGAATTCTATCCCCACTTTCAGGGTCAGCCTATAAAGACTTGTCGAGCCGACCTCAATTTTTTGTCTGGGTTGTCGAACAATTTTTTTTTATATATATTCATCCCTAGGTTTTTAGAGGGAATTCCATATATCGTTGGAAAGGTATCAGAATAATGTTTCAAACCATGTAACATTTTATCCCATTTAAACGAGGTGTGTAGGGTAAAAATGACTTCAAATACAGGGTATCCAAACTAACCAAAAAAAATACAAAAGTAATACTTTCAACAATCTCCATATTGGAATCTTTGTCTTCGACATTTGTAGGATTGTAATATTTATATTGGACATATGTAGGCTCTCCCTGTCTTTGAAATCAATGACAACAATATTTCCAACAATCTCCCCCTTTTTTATTGATGGCAACCCTTATTCAATCATGTAATACTCCCCCTGTCTGCAACTCTGCTTGTGTCTGCAAGTCTTCCTTTGTCTGGAAAATCTCCCCATTTGACATCAATGGAAAAGGGATTTTCTCTCTAAGCTTGTGCTTCCCTTTACTTATGAGATGAGAGAGATATCACTCACATGCAACATTTCCCTCCTTTGACTTCAACGAGTATGTATACATTGCTTGAGGTTTTGTTTGCACTTGCCACTGGTCTTCCTAAAGCTGCTTTCCTAATTATCTCACACCCTTTAAAATGAAAAGTGAGGTTTTAACCTTGATCACACATTTGGCTGACACTTAAACTATTACTCTTTAACTCTTCAACATACAAGACATTCTATGTATTTTTCTTTCCATTATCAAGACTAACATTACCTTTTCCAACTATCATTAAAGAAGCATTATCAACAAAAGCAACATTGCCTCCTTTTTCTTCCTTCAAGGTGAGAAACCTGGTCTGGTACCCTATCATGTGTTTTGAACATCCACTATCAATGTACCATTGGTTCCCTTTATTTTGATCATAAATTGAAATTCCACATCCTTCTTTGATTCTTCTTGCTTCCTTTTCCACACCCTGGTGTATTCTTCTCTATGCTTGGTAAGAATATCTTCTTCCATGTTTTGTTTAGGAGAATTTATTATACTTCTTCTACAGTCACATGCTATGTGCCCATATTTATTTCACTTATAACATTCAATGTTGTAATCAAGTAGGGGAGAAAATGAATTGTAGTTTATGTTAGCAAACCCATGAGAACTTATGGTTTTTTTTCTCACATAATCATCCTTTGAGGTCTTATGAGAACCTTTATATCTATCCTTCACATGATAACTTCTTGCATAAGCTCTAAAATCTATTGCCTTATGACAAAAATTATTGCAAGAGAAACAATATCCAAGAAAGAGATTTTGGTACCAGTTTGGGAAAGGACTTCTTGGTCGAACAACTCTTATGAACTCATTCTTGTTATTCTTGTGAGAAGACTCAAGTCTTTGTTGGTCATCATTTCCTTTCCTATTGTTGCTTTCATTGTTTATGGATACTTTGAGAATATTGGCATATATTTTAGAATTTTCTTTATTTTCCTTTTTTGATGGCTTTGTGACCTTAATGCTTACATCTCCCTCAAGGTATTTTGTTTTTCGTGGTAGAAAATACCTTTCTTGATGAATGGTGACCTTATGAAATTGTGAATATTGTCTAAGATTTTAGTACTCTTTCCAAACTTTAAGTTTCTATTCAACTGAACGATTTTTTTCTCTAGTTCATTAATTAAGGAAAAGATTCCATCCTCTAGCTTCTTGTAGTTTTATTCATTTTATTTTAGTTGGATTATCACCACTTTTTATGTGAATTTTGCTTCTTCTATATGAGTCTTCGACATGATAATTGTCTTCTTTGTTTCTTCAAGATCATGATCCCCATATTCATATTTCTGTAATCTCTCTTTTTTTTCTTTTTCTTAAGCTTGTCTATTTTTTCTAAGGCATCGATGAGTTTTTCTTCAATATCTTCTTCTTCTGAATCTATTTTTTCTTTCTAACTATCTTCATTTTCTTCATCATTAGGCTTTATTTCCATGGTTTTGGAGAGACATTCTTCTTCATCATCACTATCTTCCCTTTATAGATATGGATACTTACTAGCAAAATGTCCTTTCGTACCACACTTAAAGCATTTGAAGGGTAGCTTACCTTTGTATTTGTCGGGTCCTCCTTTTAGATTTCTCACAAATTGTACGTCTTTTGTCCTCGATTCACAGCTGGAATAATCACCAGCATTCTCCTCATAAATTTTTTGTAGCTTGTCCCAAATCTATTTAGTTGATGTACATTTCATTACCTTGATAGTCTTAGAATTTGATAGGCCACTCAAGATGGAATCTATTTCTTTTTCATTTTTTTCACTTGAATCCTTCCCAACTTCATCTGTATAATGTATTGCGATTGATTCTTGAATATCAAATCCAAGGGCCTACAAATATATATTCATTCTTATACTCCATGATGCATAGTTTGTTCCATCAAACAAAGGAGCTTTGTTTGTAGGGAGACCTTCCTTACAATCCATATGTTCTCAAAATCTACCTTCCAGTGGTTAAATTGTTTATGAAGGAACCTTCTCTGATACTAATTTTTGAACTTAAGTACTTATACTTAGAAAGGGGTGGTGGTGAATCAAAATACGATTCTTTTTACTTTATTCAACCATTCATCAATCATTAATTCACTAGGAAACAATAATCACATATGAAATCAAATAACAATGCATAGAGTTTAACATGGAAACCTGATCAGGAGAAAACCATAAAACTTATATTTATAAGTATATGTAGGCACCAACCTACTTTACCAATATTGTAGGAATGAACCTACTCAAGACACCAAACTCCTTAACTAAGCACCAAATCAGCAAGATGTAGGCACCAACCTATTGGAGACACCAATATCCTCAAATCAAAACCAACTTAGTAGCACCTGTAGGAACCAACCTGTTGTTACAATATTTACAAGTACCAAGCTGTTGGAGACACCAATCCCCTCTCCTGAGCACCAACTCAAAAAGATATGTGTAGACACCAATCCAATAACTAAATTCACATAGTACTTTTGAATTCACTTACATGCTTCGTTCCAAAGAAAATCCTTCAAACCATAGCAATCCTCATAGCATTATTCCCATAATGTAATCATTGACGACAACATACACTTCCAACGACATCCACTAATGACAACATCCAGTAACAAAAAAATGAATTGGTGGCAACATCCATTGACGATGACATCACAACCTAAAAATAGTGCACATGGAAGGATTACAGACCTTCAATCCTTCATAGTGCACCTTGATAACAAGAAAGACCTCAAGAAAATCTCTTATACTTCTCTTGCACACCTCTAGATCCCAAAAATACACCCAAAGTCCTTTAGTTCACCTTGGATCACTTTTGTGCACTTCAGAATTGATATCTTGCTTGGTTACACTACATATTCTCACATCTATCTTGTATTTATAATAATTTTATCCCCACTTTCAAGGCCGCCTTGTAAATACTAGTTGAGTCAGCCTCATTTTTCTGGCTAGGTTGTCAAATGAAGAAATTCATATCTCCTCATTCCTAGGGTTCTATAGGGAATGTCATATACCATTGGAAAGGTATTGGAATAATATTTCCAACCATATAACTTGTTCTCCCATTTGAAATAGGTATGTAGAGTAAAATTTAATTCAAATATAGGGTATCCAAACTAACATAAAAAATACAAAAGTCATAATCTCAACAATCTCCATCTTGCAATATTTGTCTTGGATATCTGTAGGCTTGTAATATTTATCTTGGACATTTGTAAGCTCCCCATATATTTTACATAAATGAAAAAAATATTTCCAACAATTATTATAAATCTAATACCCTTGTTTTGTACGTATCTATGGTAGTATTGAGCTTAGTGACAGTGATGGAATTTTCACCTACGAAGGCACTCAAAGAATATGTTTTGTGTTTTGTATCACCCTGTGGATATTTTTTTCCTAGATTCCACACTATCAATTTCTATGATTCTTGTTTGTTGGGGGTTTCTTCTATATTTTGTCTCTTTGATTCCCTCTTAGTAATTCCCCTTTTATATTTTCTTAAAAAGTAATACTGCATGACTACCACAATTTCATCAAAATAAACTATCTATGAAGAGTATGAGAAACTAGGAGGTATGGTGTTGAGTGGAGTTCCTGGGTTAAAGGGGGAATTGAGCAAGGACATCCCTTGTCTTATGTCCAAACTAGTTCCTTGTCATGGTGAAGGAACATGATTTTTAGCCTTGGCCTCTTGCAATTTATTTTGTTTAATCCTTTCTACTTCAACTACCTCCTCTTCTCTCCTCTTGGTTTGTATTTATTCCTTCCTTTGATTTTCGTACTCATCTCGTTGTTTTTCTTCCTCTTAAACATTTCGGGTTTACTCCTCCTCTTCTTTCTTCTTGTCTTCATCTCTTTTCATTTCTTCTTTGACCTTATTCCTAGCCTCTTCATCTTTCTTTATGGATGTTTCCTCCTTTTTCTTATTCTTCATTCTTTCATGATTGTATGCCTCCATAACCTTCTTTATCTATTCTTCTTCTTTAATGGATCGAGCCTTATTTTTTTATTCATATTGTTCTTTTTCACTTTCCAACAAATGTTCCCCTTTTTAATTGACCATCTCTCTTTTCTCTTCTTGTTCATCTTGCAGTTTCTCTTGCTCTTGGTTGTCTTGAATGTTATCCAATACTTCTTCAAAGGACATGGATCCAAAGAAAAATATATCCAAGGCATTTAGATCATGTTGAAAATACAATATCATTCTCAAACCTCTTATATGTTCTCCTACCACACCCTTGGGATCATTATTTTCGGCTACACCTGTGCATAGACTAATTTATTTGAGAGCTACAACATCCTTACTTGCATGGGGGACATTCAATAAAGTAAATATTCCCAATCTCATGGGAAATGTTGGCCATGTTTTCTTTTCACTTGGGTATAAAAAGGTAGTAGTCCTTATTTCAACAGTTTGATATGCAATTTATCTAAAAACCACTATGTCAAGGATGGGAAGTATATGTGGGGTAGATGTGCACCTGAAGATATTGATTTATTTGTGATGCATCTCCATGTACCAATCCCCTATATATCTGAGGAATTCTATGGATTCTTGTGACAATCTCTGGGGTGGTTGATTAAATATGGTATAGAATAGAGGTTCCATGAAATTGTCACATATATCGTAAAACTATTTTTTAAATTTACTTTCCCTCAATTCCGAACAATATATATGTATAATGGGTGATTCGTGGATCTAGCTTCAACCCATCAAAGGAAAATAACTTAATGAAAATACAACAAAAATTAAAAACACAAACATGTAAAAAACTATGTTTTTGTTGCCACATAGTGAGTGCATCCTTCTTCACTAAACAATTGACAAATAATCACTACTAGAAATTGGTAAGGTTCTTTGAAATACTATATCTAATACATTCTATTATCCTTCTCAGTGAAAGGATTTTAGTCACCCTACCAATATTTGATTATCTCGACCAAGTTGGGGTTTTCTTTTCTAATGGTATCTAAGAAATTTTTGTTCAAGTATACTTAAAGATTTTGTAGCTGATACATCTTATGAATATCATCTAGATGTAATGAGGAAATAAGGGGTTCTTGCCTCATTCAATATGGTAGTGTTCTTCGACAACAAGTGTGAGTAAACCCATTTCATGACTATGTTGTATGGAAGGATAGTTGCTCTAGTAGCAATAACATATAGTCCTCTCTTTTTGATATTCTGATAGGTGACGAGGTCTTCATCATCTTTTTGGAAATATTCATTAATGAAAATTTTGTACATCTCATTCCTGGTAAGCCAACTGTTGACCCCATTGAAATGATTGGTTTCTGACAATATCAAGGTATTGTTGTTCTTTTCCTGCGAAACAACATTCTCAGTAGGAGCTTTCCCCCTTAATATTGAAACTCTCAAAACTTGGAAATAATGGAGTAAGCGCCAGTTGTAAGCACCAGTTATAAGCTTCAATTGTGAGAATCAATTGTAGGCGTGTTAAGAGTCAGTTCATAGTTAAGAGTCTAGTTGTCTTTGGTTTGCATGTAACCAACTCAATAGAGTCTTTTCCTATATAAGGATGTAATCCATCTTCATTGAATAATATAGAAGTGAACATAGCCTCACCGTGTTGTTTGTTTCACATATTTTATCTTGGTATCAGAGCCACGAGAGTGAGGTGCGGAAATATTTGTTGGTCTGCAGGCTAGATAAGAAGAGCTACATGGGTTCGAGTTGCATGGAAGAGGAGGTTACAGTCACCGTGAAGACTGTCGCGTGAGTTTTTGAGATCTGGTGCAAATGCGTCTGTTACATTTGTGAAAAAACATGAGGTGCGGAAATACCTCTGTTTACGCAGGCTGCGTGAGCTCGTGGAGGTTTTGAAAATCGTGAGCATGAAAATCTGGTGGTCTTTCTTTCTTTGGAACTACGTGAGGTTTGAGCGTAGAAGTATTTTTGCGTGAGGGGTTCGATCCTTAGTAGATGTGCAGACACAAATTCTTATGATCTCATCCATGCTAATGTATGATCGATCCAAGCATGAGGACAGGAAAATAATCTTGGCTTTGCATGCTTATAGTTTGCATGCATGAAGTTGAAGGGAGAGCTCTTTTATTAAAGTGAGTATATTATTATTAAAGTGAGGTATAATTTATTTTTATTAAAGTGAAGTTTTCTTATGATTACCTTTAAAGGTGGAGTTTTTATTATTAAAAGTGGATGCATGTGTGAAGTTTAAACTTAATGTGGGATATTAAAGTTTAAAAAAGGAGGATATTTTGGATATTAAGGTGCATGCTTGATTTAAAGGTTGATATATGCATGTGAGGTGGTGTTATGATTTAAAAGTGGCTGCATGCATGATTTAAGCTTAGAACAGAGGTAGATTTGGATCAGTGGATCCGAAGGCAGAGTGACAGACTACTCAACATAGAAGAAAATTCAACAGAAAGTTGCATTTCCTTGGTGATTTACTTGCAGAGACTAAATTGCAGCGATGGTGAATCCTCTGGCAAAGACCTACCTCAACGAAGCCAACAAGTTAGATGGCTAGAATTTCATTAACTGGAAATTCAATATGCAGATGCTCATGGAAGGATATGGTGTTTGGAACAATGTGAAGGGAACTAAACTGAAACCTGATGTGGCTTCAGGTGCGACAGCAGCACAGATCCAAGATTGGGAGAAGTGCTAAAACAAGGCAAAGTTATTGTTGCACATGTCTGTTAAAGATAGAATAATTCCACATATTAGAGAAGCTACAACTTCTGTTGCAACATGGACAATGCTTAAAGAATTGTATGAAACTAGCAACACAAATCACATTTTGTTCCTGAAAACTAAATTGCTAGGCATTAAGATGGATGTAAATGAAATTGTTAGTTCATTTTTGGGTCGTATTAAAGAGGTGAAAGACAAGCTAGTAAATATAGGGGAAACTGTTTCCAACACTGATCTAGTCACTATTACCTTAAATGGTATGCTGGAAGATTATCATATGTTCATAATAGGTCTCGCAGCAAGGGAGAAACCTCCTACGTTTGAAGAACTGACAGGTATTTTTCTGCAAGAGGAAGAGAGGCGTGGGAATATGAAGCCTCTGAGTAAATATTTGGCACTATGGTCAAATAATATATTTGTGAGAGGGAGATCAGGAGTAAGAGGTAGAGGAGGCAGTTCATGGTAGAGAGGTGGCTCATGGCAGAGAGGCAGTTCATCGCAGAGAAGACAATCTCCAAATCAAGGTATGCAATCTGATAGGAATGAGTCAAAGAGTTGTTTTTATAGTGGTCAACCTGGACATATTGTTAAAGACTGTCATAAGAAGAAAAGTGATGAGGCTAGGAATAAACCTAGAACACATTCAGGTCATTATGCAGAAAAATATTCAAATCAAGATCTCAGATTATTTATTGCTAGTGATGATATTGATGAACACCCGAATTTTGACTCATGGGATCTTAGGCTGTTTGTGTCTAGCACTTCTTTATCTGCTGAAATGGATGATTCAGATGCCTGGTTTGTGGATTCTGGAGCATCAGTACATATGACTTGTAATAAAAATTGGTATGCTAGTTTTAAAGAAACAAAGAATGGTGCCAGCATATATCTTGGATATGACCGTGCTCATCAGATCAAGGGATATGGAGACATTCCTGTGACATTGCCGAATGGTATTGTTCGTCACATTCACAATGTGGTGTATGTTCCAGGAATAAAGAAAAAATCGATCTCTGTGTCCACCATTATAGATCAGAACTTGAAGGTTGAATTCTTCAAGAATTATTGCATAGTGAAGGATCTGCTA
>JASDQU010104926.1:10708-24836 GCA_032191745.1 Picea mariana
GGGCATATCGATATTGTAGATTGGTCATACTAGAGAGGGAAATCAAAGAATGTGATACTGCAACCCACTGTGTACTTGTGGCATGTGCGAACGACTCAAATAGGATTATTTTCCCTCTTTGGAGCTAAAGTGTCAAGAACTTCAACAACCCCCGCGTGATGTGTACATAAAGAACACCCTATACTTGTTGGCAAAAACGTAACCGTACTTGGAAATCTCGATGATCTACACCCTATGTCACTCGATTGATACCGCCTAAGTGATAGATACAAATGCTTGCATTGTCAAAATGTAAATTATGTCGACTATGAGCTGTGCTAAATACTGTACAACATGTGTTAATATTACTGTATCAATCTATAACCCTGACAAAAGATTAAATGGTGGTTGACCCTTGAGGGACATAGTACACCTTCAACTTGCTACCATTGATGATACTTTTGAGTGCTTACCCTTGTAGGGTTTCCAGCTTGGCAACACCTGCTTCACTGATGTATACTAGCAAAAATGGACCCAACCAATGCATGTGTAGCTTACCAAGATGTTGTAAATATTTGTTGTCATATAACAAAACTAAAGATCCCAGCTGGAGGATTTTCCGGTGGATATTACGATTGTGCTATGCCTTTTGTTTGTCTTTTTCCACCAAGTGGTTGAATCCTGCCATTATTCGATCTTCCTCAAGTTCCATAAGCTCATCCAACCTATGTTGTAGGGACTAATCGTCGGTCATCTGAGTTGAGAGGCCAACCCAAAGGCTAGGGACCACAAATTCTAATGACATGACTGCTTTCTTTCCATAGATTAACCTGAATGGTGTGCGCTTAGTCAAACTTTTGCACATGGTTCGATAAGCCCATAATACTGTGGGGACACGCTAATCCCAATCATCACGCTAAACATTACAAACTTTGGTTAAGTCATGCTCTAAAATTTTATTGAAAGCTTCAACTGTACCATTAGCTTGAAAGTGATAAGAATTACTCTTCTGGTGATGGATCATGAACTCATGAGTGAGTTTCTGGATGGTATCGTTCATAAAATGCGAGCCTTGGTTACTTGTCAATACTGTTGGGCATAAGAATCTGGTGATAACGTTGTCAAAAATGAAGCGCGTCACAGTCTCGGTTGTACAATCCTTGACTTGTTATTTTGTTAGATATTTTGTTGTAGAAATAATGAATCACGCCCTAGTGTGACATGCAGGTGGATTGATGGGCCCAACAAAGTCCATTGCCCATTTGTCAAAGGGCTCAAGTGCAATTACTGGGAAGAGTGGGAGCTCATCTCTACGACAGGGCTTGCCCACTTGTTGACATACGTCGCAGCATTTAAAATAGTCTTTAGAGTCTACGAAGAGAGAGGGCCACCAGAGCCATATGCATAGAACCTTGTGTGTGATCGCCTTGCCGGTGTTATGGCCTTCAACAATACCTGCACGTGCCTCATATAGGAGGGAGTTTCATTCATGTTCCAAATAACAATGATCTAGGATTACATCTGCGCCCAACTTATACAATTGTCTGAAAATCAATTGATAATCAACACTACAGGTCACCAGTTGGCGACATTATGTAGGAGTATATTTTGTGGGAGCCTATCCAATGATGAGGAATTTTGTTATTTAGGCCAATTGATCCGGGACGACTTCCACTCAGAAGAGCTTCACATCCGGAAGTTCATCGTTGAGGCTTTGAGCAGCTTCCCCAGTTTGAATTCACCACAGATGATCCGAGCCCACATTGTGTTTGCATGGTTTAACAACAACTTCAAAGTCAAATTCTTTAAATAGCAGCAACCACCGAAAAATGTGACCACCAAACATAGGTTTGTTAACTAAATACTTGAGGGAAGAATTATCAATGAAAAATTTGAAAGTTGGCCCCAACAAGTAGTGGGAGAACTTTTGTAAGGCTTATATCATAGCAAGGCCCTCAAGCTTGGTTATAGTGTAAATCCTTTCGGCATCAAATAACTTTTGGCTGGCAAAGTAGACCGGATGATTGATATTTCCTCCCCCTGGTTGTGCTAGAATGACGCCCAACTCAATGGACGAAGCATCGATGTACACATGGAAGAGCTTGGACCAATCCAGAAAAATCAAAATGGGCGTAGTAACTAGTTTTTCTTTCAGGGTATTGAAGGCTTGCTAGCATTCCGATGTCCATTCATATTGAATGTCCTTGTGAAACAACCTTTCCAATGGGGCCACAATCTAAGCATAGTTTTGGATGAACCACCTGTAGTATCTGATATGTCCCAAGGTTCCGCGCATTCCTCGAATTAAAGTATGGACCACCATATCCAAGATGGTGACAATCTTAGCTGGGTCCACGAGCAAGTCGTCTTTACACATGAAGTGGCCCAACAATACACCAAAGGGTGTACAAAAGATGCATTTCTTAAAATTCAAAGAGATCCATAGCTGGTGGCATCAATTCAACATTAGTTGAAGGGATTGCATGTGCTCCTTTATTAGATTGAGCACAACCCAATCATCTAAGTATACCTCAAGGAACTGGTGGACAAATTCCTTGAAAGTTGCGACCACTATTCGGGAAAACATTGCGGGGGCATTTTTTTAAGCCAAGGGGAATTACGGTGTATGCAAATGACCCCCATTCGGTCGTAAAGGTAGTTTTAGCATGATCTTCCTTTGCGATCTGAACTTGATGATACCTGGAGAAACCATCCATGAATGAGTAGGCTTCCTTTTCGCTAACATTTTCCAGCACCTCGTCTATAAAGGGTGTCTAGAAAGGATAATGGATGCAAGTTGCGTTTAGACTTCTTAGATCAACGCATATAATAATTTCCCCTATCTTTTTAGGTTGCACGACCATGGGGCTAATCCAATCAGACTCCTCCATTGGGAAAATGATCCTGACATCCAACATTCAATCGAGATCTTTCCACGCCTTTTATTTGTACTTAGGGTTTAGGCGGTAGGGTCTTCTCTTGACTGGCTTGGCATCAGGTTTGAGTTGGATCTTCATAGCTCCCAAGGATCCTGCAATGCCTTTAATATCATAAAAGCTTCAAGGAAACAAGTTCTCATATTCTTTAAGGATATCAACGACCTGAGTGACTACCGCCTTATCCTAGTAATCTCCAATAATGGTCATCTTGGGTGCTTCTTCCATACCAATATTGTGCTTCTTAGTCTTTATGGGGCCATTATAGTCTGGTGTGGTTGTCTTTTTCGCCTTCCCCTTTAGTGCATGTTCTCCTTCCGATTCTATAATCTGGATGTCATGGGGGTCTTTATCATCAATATTGTCCACATCAATCTTCCAGCATTGTACTACTTCTTTTAGTTTTTCCATCGGATAATGGTGTTAGCACATAGATGTGTAGGAGTCAAAAAACTTTGGTTTTGTCTTGTTTTGAGTCATAGGGTCTTTAACTCTTATGCTTTGAGTTATATTTCATGTCATAACTCAAATTTTTGGTTTTTTATATAAGCATAGTATTGTCTTAGTCTTGATTTAGAGCCTTAGTGTCATGGGATTATTGATCCAAAATGGATCTAGGAAGGCCTAAAAATAAAATTTCTCAGAATTGGATGAAACCAACGCCATTGTGTCTGACTCGTCGCGCTGATTCCGACCATATGATTTTTATTTGCAAATCGACGTCGTATGAGAAAGTTATCACGTTCTGATCGATTTCCCAAACAGGTAAAAAGTCAAACTGGTCAAATTCAACAGTCTGTATGGTTGATGTCAACAGTATGACATGTGATGTCAACATGACATCATGATCATGTTAGCAGGGACATGTGGCAGCATGAGGAAGTGACACGTGTCACTCAGTTTTGGCATTTTTCAGGCTGAGTTGGACCAATACGGAATTGACACATGGCAATGTACGGATGACGCATGGCAGTCCGTACATGATGTGGCCCAATGACATGATGACACATGGTAGTACGGACAACATGTGGTTGTACGAATGTTGATGTGGCAGGGTGAACGGGTTGTATGGATGTTGATGTGGTAGGGTGACTGGGTTGTACGGATGCTAACATGGCAGGGTGATTGGGTAGTACAGATGCTGATGTGGCAGCTGACTAGAGAGGTGACATGGTTGTACGACGGTGATGTGGTAGTTGATTGTACGTTGATTGGGTGTTGACTAGATTGTATGGTCCAATCACAGGGTGACACGTGGCCCAATCAGAGGGTGCCACATGGCACCCCAGATTTTGTCAATGTTGTCTAGGAAAAAACTTTGTTGTGACTGCATCAGGCTCGAACCCCCGACCTCCGGCATGAGCTAAGGACTACCACCATGCGCTAGCCACATGGACAAAGGTGCTACTTGTTCAAACTAATGATTGAATTCCATTTGAATTGCAAGTGGCGTGGGGTTAGGGCNCAGGGCCCTAACCAAGGTTTGGAATAGTGGAAGTGCGGAGTTATGTGGAGGTTCATGCCAGGACACATGGCCCATACAACCAACGCATCAAAGACTAGGGGCTAAAGACCAGTGCACCAACCCAGCTCGAGGGAATATGGTGCCTCCCATATGGAAAAGAGCCCGAGTAAGGGGTGTTGCACCCACATTATTTGCAATTTTGGGTTTATAACTATATGTAATGATTTGTTTATGATTTTTATTGTTTTTTTTAATGGATTTTGCCCATTATTGGGGGATTTGGAGCCTGATTTGAGGCCAGATCTTGGGAGGAAGTTGGGAGGAGGATACCGACTCAAAATCCATATAAACCAGGGATTCTTAGCATCATTTAGGAGGTTCAGAGTGGCAGAATGATGATGGTTTTATGAAGCTTGAAGCCATTTTTATGCAGGGAAGCCATTGAGGAAGCGAACTTTGCGGGCCAATTATGGGAGTTACGCTCAAACTTTTTCAGTGTCGTTAGTTGTGTTGGATTCTTGAGGTCGAGAAGAACACAACCAGACTAGTTTGTAATCATTTTGACACTTTTTTTATGTACTTTTGAAGCATTGAAGAGAAATAAGAAAGCCTCACCCACTGAGACAAAGGCCTAGAGGCATAGCTAATCTTGCCGAACTCCGTTAACAACTTTGTTGTTATGGTTTGTTGTTCTTTGTGCTTATATTTTGATCTGCATTTCTTATTATGGTTGTTATAATATCTCATTAAGTTCTCCTTCTTTAATTAATTCCTAATTGGTATTTGAACACATGCTTAAAACTTAGCCAAGTCTTTAAAGATCAATTATTCATCATGATAAGATAAGGGTCCACATGGGTCACACTCTTGGTCTAAAACATCATCAACGTGATATGTCTTGTCTCAAAGGTGTACACAAGTTTCCATTATGTCACTTTCCAACCATTTAGAGGTCAAGTCAGAGGAGAGATCTATTTGCTGCCAACTCACCTAAAAGTTCACAACGTACTAAGAAGAACCTCATGCACTTATCTTTCATTATTGCAATTTGGAAACGTGTAAAGGGGAATTTCATTGTATTCAACACTTTCATTTAGTTTGATTTTCAAAGATTATGTCAAGGAAAAAACTCTAACAGTTTCCTTGAAGTGCGCTACTGGAATTTGAAATAGGTGTTGCGAACTAGCTTAAGAAGATTGTTCAAGATTGGATGCCTTTTTCTAAGACCATCCCAGGTTCACAAAGCACCAGCCCAAATCCAAATATATCAGGTATTCCTTGACGATTTGCATGTTGCTTAAAGGTTGACAGAGGAATTAAAAGTTGTTATGGAATTGGCGCTGCGAACTGTCAAATGTCCATATGTTGCCAACTCTCAAACCCATTTTTATGGTGCTCTAAACCCTGCCCATTAGTCAAAATTGTTATCTTAGGGTCATCCTACAGTTCCCTTTTCCAATCAAGTCATTTTTTTTCATTGATATCTCTGCGCTGCGAACTGCCTGTTTTAACCTTGCACCATAATTGCGCGCTGCAAATTGGTGCTATTAATCCTCTGTCTTTGGATTGTCAAAACCCTTGTCATTTTGAAATCAGTCTAAGACCTGAGTTTTAGCCAATTGTATGGACTCCCTCTCGGACATAAAAAGTATGGCCAATCATTCATAAAGCGAGCTCAATTGCGCTGCAGGCTGGTGTTGTGAACTGATATTGGCGCTGCAAACCCTTTGTTTTTTACAGAGTTGCATCTTTTGCATGTTTGCAATTTTACTCAAGGCTCAGTTGTTGTCCCTCTTATCAATCCTTTTTTAAAATTTTCTCCACTTCATACCACTATTATGTATAGGTTTTTAGTCAAGTGAACTCTAGGCATACCGGCTATGTTATCAAACCCTAAAATCCTTGTTTACCCTATTGTTCACATAACAACTGTCGTAAGAGATTACATAAAGTGTTTTTCAAACAGTAATTATGGACAGTCAGCAAAACATGAAGACTCACAAGGGGGGAGAGATTGTGATAACTGAACCATATGAAATGCAACTCATCAACTCTAAACCATTGTTCAAGGAATCTTTCCAGAGGGTGGGTTATCTCAATTTTTGTCGAAATATGCGGAGAGGACATCCTGAAGTGGCCAAAGAGTTTGCACTTAATTKTAAYGGGACAAAGACTAAGGTGGGGATGTTGGAGTTTGAAGTTTTTGAGCATTCTATCTCTGTAGCTACAGAGATACCCGACTGTGGTGAGAAATGGTTTAAAGCCATGTCATTAAACTCTTATTTCTCCAAATAATTCATTAAGCCTAAATATCAAGGAGACAACTTATCTAAAGGAGTGCCCATAAGTCACATGCTATAATGTTTTGATAAGATGCTTAGGGTAATCCAAAGGTACTTCACATGTGAAGGGAGGTTCAATATGGTATGCCAATACCACATCAGATTACTGTTACACTTCACTGGAAAAGAATCCATGAACCTTCCATTCTATCTTTTCAAGAGTATTGGTAAAATGTCAAACAGAGTCCAGGCTAAGTCAAAACAGGTAGATACCAATATTTTTCACTCTAGTCTAATCAAGATGTTAGTAATGGAGGAGTTAAATAAAACTAACACTGACTGGGAAACTTTCCTAACTACATCACATTTTCAGTTAGATATTGCTGTTACACCATAGTCCAAAAGGCAAACTCCTACTCCTGTTGAGAGGATTGTGCATTTAGTTTCAAGCAAGAAGAAGAGGGTGACTAGGGGTGATAAACCTTTCCAAGCTACTAATGAAGCAGAAGAAGGTGGTCCTTCACAACCTCCTGACAGAGAAGTTTCACCTGTGGCAGAAACTACCCCCATGGAGATTCCTTCAAGAAATCAAGAAGCTTGAAAGGCAAAAAGATTTTCTTTTCACCACCGGTTGCTGCAAACAAAGTCAAACCTAGAGGGCCCTTTACTAGATCAACAGCCATACAACCTGTTCTCAGGAAGGATGATACAACAAAGACTTCATCCCAACAAAAAGACAAATCTCAGTCTTATAAGCAGCCCACAGAGGTTATTAACATCAACACTCATCATCATGAAAGTAACCCTACTTTCAAAAGGCTCAAGAGGCAGGTCAAGGAAGTAAGAGTTGAAATTGACAAGTTGAAGAAGGACCTTTTGGGTTCCAGGATAAAACTAGAGGATATGTTGGATATGTATGAGGAGACAATTGATAAATCAAGGTTCATGGCTAAAAGGTTTTTGCCCCTTCACAGGCAACTCAAGAATGTCTATAGGCATAATAGAGCCTGCCAAGCTGGAAAAAAATTAAAGGCAGAGTTACAACCTTTCAGAGAAGAAGTGGCAAAGAGGAACTTATATATGCTGGCCAAGGTGACTACCAAAATAAATTCTAGAACAAAAATATAAATACAAATGATCTTCTAAAACCAACGCCATTTTTGTCAAGGCTTTATGTTTCATGCATTTACAACACTAAATGATGGTTTGAATTTTGAGTTAGGCTTATCATTTTTTGTGTTTTTCTCCAAGGATATATCATGGTAATAAGTTTGTAGCATGTTTGGAAGAATTACACTACCCCTGGTACAATTTTTAAGGATTTGAAACTTTTTCAAAGGAAAACATGCTGCTACAGGAAAGTTCACAGCACCTGGACTCATTGGCGCTGTGAACTGGCTATTTCAGGACAGTTTGCAGTGCTGCGCTGCGAACTCGTATTTTTGAAGATTTTGGAGGGAAGGGAAATTGCTAGTTTTCAAGGGGAGCTTGTACCATCACTCAAAGGATCAGTTGCACTTTGGAAGGCCACCTACCTCAAGGAGCTGCGAACATAAAGACACATCATCAACTTGTTGTATACATTGCCAACATCTTCCTTCAAAATAGCAGTTTGTTGTTTTCTGGTTGTACCCCTATTGCCACTCTTCCCTTAGGCATGGAATCCTATGAGGAAGTTGAGGGACAAATTGTAAAGTTTTCTTCTGATAAGTTTAGTTATTTAAGAGGCATTTGAGGTGTGGAAAACGGTTGGAATGGTTGGGTAGAAAAAACTCTAGTTTTTTTGTTATTCTTCTTTTGTAACAGAGTTTTCTTTATGTATGGACTAGATCCAAGAAACTTTTAATGGTGGAAATTAGTCTTATTCTCACTATCATCCCTTTTCTGTCTCACTTTGATATCAGTCTCTGTTGAAGGATTTATCAGGCTGTTGTTTCTTTATTGCAGTAAAAGATTTATTGTGATATTGTATGCAAATTGATCAAAATGTTTTTTTGTTTTGTTTTTTGGATTAAGAAGTTCTTATTCAAATGAGTTTTCTTTCATATGTATTTCATGAATACCTGATGTAAACTGATATACATATTACATTTTTCCTGCTAAGTCTTCCATCTATCATTTATATCTCTTAAACCCTGATTGAAGCTATTCAAAGCCTTACTTTTTGGCGTGTATTTCATAGAAGGATTTGTGATTGACATCTTAAAACTGAGTTTTACATCCATTTTCCACACTCTTTAAAATGTTACCCTTTACATTCTGATGGGTATTAGGCTTAAATCTACAACATTCTAGGTGTGACTTCTAGTGCTAACTGGTGTGAGCAAACCGCTTTGGGGTTGGTGGCCTTTGGCTGTCGATGAAAGATGAAGTCCTTAACCTGACAATGCGCCTTGTTGAGAACTAAATCTTCTGCGATGAACCAGAAAGTGGAAAGAAACTAGGAACTCGTATGGGTCCACTCAATTGTTTTCCTCCTAAATGTATTAGCTTCTAGGAATATATACATGGTATGGACGAACCTTCGGACCCATTGGGCTTGAGGGATGTTTTTAACGGTCCATCACTATTCACAGAATGAGATGTGTTCCTGAGGGTCCTCACTACCCTTATATCGATTGGCTAGTTCAAATTCAGTGATAGGTTGGAATCAAACTTTTATAAACTCAACTACCTCCTCCTAGCTCTAAATATTCGGGCGGTGGGTCACCCACCACTGCGCAGGGGTCCCTCAAACCACAAAATCCATGGCCTGAAGTCACTGCTTCACAGGTACGATTTTCTCCATTTGTACCAGGAATGTCTCCACTGGCCCGATGCCATCAAAAAATGGGGCATGAGACAGTTCAGACCCGATCCATCGCATTGCTTTCATGACTCGTGCGCCTCTGCACATGAACACTTCATAGAGCTTGTTCTGCCATCTATCCAGGGCATCCTTAGAATTTGTGTCATAATATTTGACACTCCTCAAGCTTAATTCAACATCTACAGTGGAGTTGATTTAGTCCTCCCTGTGCCCCGTGACCTTGTAAATATTTTCAATACCCGAGCTTTTTGCATCCTCATCTACGAGCTCATTATAGCGGTCGCCCACATATGGGTCTAGTGGCGCGACCACATACAGGGTGTCAGTTTCAAAGGACATTTGCCTCTTCTTCAAGTTTAACACCGCATTATTGTCAAAGGCACAGTTAATTCCCAACAATGCAGGATAGGGATCAGAGTCATCCATGATCTCGATGACTTCAAAGTTGGCCTTTGTTTTCACTCTCACTTCTACTTGCTCCAACCAACCTATGGGATAAATCTTGTATTGATTGGATAACCAGAGTTGGATGGGTGACCAGACTAACTTAGGTTCACCCATCACTTCCCAAGACTTCTTGGGTAAAATGTTCACATCATATCCCAGGTACAACATGACTCCATCCATATTGTACCCACCAAGCTCTGTTGTCATATTAAACTCTTGGCCAATGCATTTTTGCTTGTTGACCTGGCAGACATCCCTTTCCGACATCGAAGTCGATATGGTGGTCTCCTCTCCTTATTCTTTCATGCAATCAGCTAACATCCGGGTCAACTTACTTGCAACTTTTGGATATTTAAGCAAGCACAAATAGTAGTGAAAGAAGATATTGACTCCATCTTTGGCTTCTATCATGAGACCTAGGTCGTGCAAGGCTTTTGCATGCATTGTGCATTGCAACTCTTCCAGGCGTTGTTCTTCATAATCCATTTCCTCAGTGTGTCGCAACATAGTATGTTTGCGTGCTTCTTCTATTGATCTTTGGGTTGCGCATTTTATTTCCTCACACATGCGATCCTCCTCCAAAGATCTTTGCGTCACGCGTTTTAATTCTTCGTGTGCACGAGCTTCTTCCAACGACCTCTACGTCGCTCGTTGCATCCTTTCATGGATTCGTGCTTCTTCCAACAACCTTTGTGTTGCCCTCTGCACTTCCTCTCTTATCTGTGTCTCTTCAAGAGACCTCTAAGTCATGCACTGCATCTCCTTGCATGATATTTCTTCTTTAAGGGATCTTTGCCCATCGCATAGAACTCATTTTGCTGAACAACATCAAACTTTGGATGGGGTGGAGTGCCTACCTGATCTTTTCGTCTAGTTGTTGACCCAAGCCTTCACCATGCTCGAAGTCTGCCCTTGTCTTCGCCCCTGCACGGGTTACTACCTAGACGTCTGCTTCCTCGTTCTTATTCTTGTTTTTGCGTGGCTCGGCATGCACCATGTTACAATTGGTCTTCTTGTCCTCCCACTTCTTCAGTAAGTCGAGACAATCCTCAATTACGTGTTCAGGACTATAACAATATGCATAGAGCTCATGTGGTTTAGTGGAAAATCGTGAGACATGACCAATCTCACTGCAATTGAAACATGTGGGGGGTCTACTGCCTCCTCCACCATATCCATGGTCTTGACTGCTCCCATATCCACATCGAGTTCCTCCTTAATATCCGCCTCTGTCGGTACCACAATTCTCACCACCCTTTTGCTCCTCTTGTACCTTGAATGCATCCGAGGTGTTATCTTGCATTAACTGGAGGGAGTGACTACTATTGACATCATGGCCAACGGATTTACAGAACTTGCAGAATGGGGTGTGAGTCGATCTTTTATACTTCTATAATGTGGGACAACGGGGTGGAATATGGCCCCATTGTCTACATATTTCACACCATTCTGACTTTCTAGATGGAAATGAACTCGACGCGCCTATCGCCACATAATTCGGAAGGACTGGGCACTCATCTCGATGATGCTCCTCTGAACGACATGTAGTACACCATACATGCTCATGCAGGACTTTAGCCTTGAACATATCTTGTAGTTGTATTGTTAGGTTGGCCAGTTGCGACTAAACCTGCACCAACCCGACCAATGTCTATGTGCCTTCAAGTGTAGCTTCTAAGGGCATAGCAATCTTGATTGCCTCGGCCTGAGTTGTCACCTTTTGTTGGGTGAGCGGGACTCGGATATGGGAAAGCAACCCCGCAATGAACCACTCTCTAAGTTGCACGTCCTAGATATGGAATTTCATCATATTCAACAAGATTTTGAACAGCTGGTCATAATCCCATATGATTTAGCCTTCCTTATGCTTAATCTCCTTGATTTTCGTAATGCATTGGGATTATGACTTCGACTTTTGAAACTCCCCAAGCAGATCCTGCTTGATATTGGCTAGGGACCTCGTTTATCCTGTTGGCGTAGAATCCTTGTACTTCATATACCATGTCAGGGCCCTGTCCTTGAACGTAGTCTCTAATTGCATGATCTTAGTTGCGTCGTTTATAACTCTCTTTACAGACTAGATTGCTTCACAAGTGAATCGGTGTTGCTCTTCATCATCCTTACCCATTCCAAGAAACACATACAACCTCAATGTTATCTTGATTTGAAATCTTCGAACTAGAGCTAATTCCTCTTATCTGACTGCCTTTGGATGGATCTTTCCACACCATTATTGCTTGGGGTAAATTATTGTTGACTTCACCTTCTTATTCACTTGTTTTGTCGCTTTTGTTTGCTTCTTCTCTTTCTTCGACTCCAACCCCTTTATTATCTGTTGTGATTTCTTCTTGATTAAAAATGCACAAGGGGTGTGGAATAAAGGGGGTAATTCCATCTTCTTTTGAAATTTCTCATGAGGTGACCTAGAGAGGTATCTACTTGTAGTCCTGCAATACCATCCAATAATATCAACTCATTTCCCCAACCACTAGGGGAGCCTCCATCTTCCTTTTCTTTGGGCACACCAACATTATGCACCCTTCCTTCTTGTCTAGACCATGCACCACAAATGTGTGCTACTTCCTCCGGGCCGATCCACATGCCACATACCTGTGCTTCATCTCCTGGTTCAATCTGCACAATGCCACCTTGCAAAAAATTTCTTCCTCTACTCAACACACTACTACTTTGTGTGCCATACTCTCTCCTTATCAACACACCACTGATTTTTGCTCCAACTTCTTCTATGGTTGTGACACTCCATAACTATTATAACCCTAAATTGCACCACATATGTAGACCTGGCATCAGGCCATCTTACTTACTATTTTTGCCAAGCCAATACTGAACAACTCTTCTTAAAAACCAAATTTTTGAAGATGTACGCGCCCTGCACCATTACTGCCCACGTATGTACACTAGTTGAACCCCCGCATATGTATGCTAGCTACACCATTACAGCCCGCGTATACCCACAAAAGTTGCCAAAAAAAAAAAGTTGCAAGGGATTTGTTGAGATAACGGGCTATTGGGTAATTTCCCAACCAATTGACCGCCTATAGCCCGTCACCCAACAAAATAACCATCTTTTTGTCATATAAAAAGAGGTGTTGGGGTCTCGTTCCAAGGAGAAACATAGCTACAGTGAAACTCTACCCATTTTGCTTTCCCCCCTTGCCCCAAGAATTTGCAGCCATATTGTGAGTTTTGAGCCAGAATTCCCTATTCTTACCCTTTTTCCTCATCCATAAGCCTATGCGCATTCTCTAGAGAGAAGTGTGAGAGAAGAAGGATACATGGAAGCAGTTGGATCTCGGTGAAGAGGAGCCCGGGACTAGGTTTGAGGAGCAGCTGCCGATCTCATTTTGTAAGTAACTCTGTAAGATTAATATAAAGAAGTACTTTTTCTGTCCCGCCATATGATGTGTTCAATCTTCATGTTTGATTTACATTTTGTTATGACATCTAACCCATTAATTCATATATAGAATGCATGTTTGTAGTTTCTTGTTTGTCTTTTGGTGAATGCAGGTCAGCCTTGGGAGGAGATTTGCAGTCGAGAAGCGACCGAACGCATTGGGATCGACACCAGACGCAGAGTTTAAGGTAAGATTACCGAATCCCTATACTTTGTACTTTATGCATGAATGTGGGGTGTTGTCGGGATAGTTGTTAAAAGTAGGAGACTTTAGACGATTATCTCTGCTTACACTTTAGAACCCTAGTGTAGTCCATAGGGGGGTTTTCCCACTATAGCAGAATTGGCGACCATACTGGGGAAGCCTCTAGGGTTTTCTAGGGATGTTTTTGGGTGTTTTAATTGGTTTGATTACTTGTTTTGAGTTTTTTGTAAGTTTCTGAGTTTTTAAGGGATTCTGGTCTTCCATACCAGTACTCCCTGCCTGGTTAGCTTAACTGTTAGTTTTCTTTTTGGGAAGTTATAGAGGTGTACGTGGCCTGCAGTGGGTCTGCACGCGTACATACGCGCCCTACCTTTGGACAGCCTGAGTACAAACGCATGCTGCTTAAGTGTGAGTAGCGTGCCTGTTTCAGGAAGCATTTTCTTAAGAAGGGAAATCATCCTCTTCCCTGATTAAAGTCATACTTCTCAGGGGTTTCTTGATCTAGTATTGGTCTCTGTTGTTATAGTCATTAGCCTGGGTTTGACGTCAGTTTGCTTGTCTTTTTAAAAAAAAAAATATTGTGTTTT
>JASDQU010104926.1:36285-50727 GCA_032191745.1 Picea mariana
TCACCAAAAAGGTAATTTAATGTTCACTTTTGCCAAAAGTGACCAAAATGCACTTTATCCAAAGTCAAAGTGCAAATAGACATAAAGTACTAGGACAAAGTAACTAAACCTTCCCACATGTGCTAAGGAGGACAAAACACATGGGGAACACCTCCCAAGGTACAAATCTCAACAGATTCTAGGTAGAACTCCCTAGACCTGAGAAATACTGAATCACAAGATGTCCTCCTTGCTTCACAAGATGTCCTCCTTGCTTCAAGGCCGTCCCAATCTGTAACTGAAGATCTGATGGTGATAACTCTTCAAGAAAACCTCCAAAATGTTGGTCAAGGACCTGCAAATAGAACCCAAATGCCGGAATACCCCCAAGCTCTCCTGATTGGCTGGATTGAACTCTTCTTCAAGATATGGTGCGCCCCTACTGGAAATCCCTGAACAGTACGGCCCTGCTGCTCTCCTGAATCGATAGGTGGATTTGTGATGAGTGTAGAATGGTGTGGGTGGAGTATTTCATCCCCGAGACCAAGCTTGGAACAAGGTGAGTGGGTCTTTCACCACTAAGTTGTTCACAAGGGTTTGTAACAGTGAAACCCTCAAACTGTATGCTCAAGAGCAATAACAAGCAATTACCAAAATCCAGCATGGCTAAGAGGTGCGCCCTAGCCTTCTCTTTATACTTTTTCTTCTATTTTCCTGTTGAGTTAAATTAACTCCTAGAGTTAACCCTAACTCAACCTCCAACTCTTCTATTTCTTCATTGAGTTATCTTTTAACTCTTTTTTCACCTTTTTGTCAAGTCAACTTAAGAATATAACCTTAGTTTGGTTGACCCTTCCCCTCAGTGTGAGACTATGGCCTAGTGGGGATACCTAGACCACTAAGTCTTCCAAAACTCTTCATCAAGAGGTGGGGGACATTACAGTCTCCCCTGCTTGAAATTGCTTGTCCTCAAGCAATTCCAAACCTGTCTCCCATACCATCTGTTCATTCTCCCATAATCCTCAATGGGTAAATCTTTCCACTTGATCAATCATCAAATACTCCTTGATGCGTCTCTTCCGTAGCCTTTTCTCTCGAACCTCCAGTATCTCTTCCGGAATCAACACAAGATGTCCTTCTTCGTCCATGGGAGGTAGTGTCTCAATGGGCATGATGTGTTGGCCGATGGCTTTCTTCAGGCAAGATACATGGAAGACGTTGTGTATTCGGTTGCTCTGTGGAAGCTCTAGCTCATAAGCTATGCCTCCTATCCTTCTGTTGATCCTGTAGGGCCCAAAGAAGCGTGGCTGTAGCTTTTCTGCTCCGCTTCTTTTTATAGAAGCCTGCCTGTAGGGTTGGAGTCTTAAATAGACTAAGTCACCAACCTCAAAAGTACGCTCCACTTTGTGCTTGTCTGCTTGGACCTTCTGTTGGTTCTGTGCTCTCTATAGATGATCCTTCAACTCTCGGAGGATGTCTTGGCTCTATTGTACCCAATCCTGTACCATTGGTGCCCTGCTATCCCCAAAGGCAATCTCCACAAAGGAGATTGGATCATAGCTATATAAGGCTCTGAATGGTGTCATGCCTATGGATACATGATGGGTGGTGTTGTAGCAGTATTCTCCCAAGTGCAACCACCTGAGCCACGCTTTTTGTTGTCCTGTTATGTAATTTCTGAGGTAGCCTTCCACCCATTTGTTGACTATTTCGGTCTGACCATCTGTCTGAGGGTGATAGCTGGTACTAGGGGTCAATGCCGTGCCAACTAATCTGAACAACTCCTGCCAAAACGTACTCATGAACTTGCTATCCATGTCACTGATAATGGTCTTTGGTAGGCCGTGCAACCTTAAGACCTCTTTGAAAAATAGTTCGGCCACCTGTGCTGCGTTGAAGTCTGTGGCTATTGAGAAGAAGTGTGCAAACTTCGTCAACCCGTCCACTACTATGAAAATGCAGTCCTTCCCCTGTGCTCTGGGCAAGACGGTGATGAAATCCATGGATATGCTTTCCCACTTGTGCTCCGGAATGGGCAAGGGTTCCAGCAGTCCTGCTGGGTGAGTTTGCTCATCCTTGTTCTCTTGGCATGTAGTGCACTCTTTGACATGCTTAATCACATCTTCCTTGAGGCCCTTCCATGAGAACCTCTCTTTCACCTGTCTGTACGTCTTACTAATCCCTTGGTGCCCTGCCACTGGTGAGTTATGGCATGCATGTAATACCTTGGCTTTGAAAGCCGATCCAGGAACCAAGAAAATTCGGCCCTTGTAGTAGATGAGGTCCTTCACGACCCTGAAGTCATCATCCTGTATCGGTTCGTCCAATAGATGACAAGCGAACTGATCCTTTGCATATTCCACCACCAAGTGGTCCTTCCAGTCAACTGACATACCTGTCATGGCGAAAATGGATGGCCTCCTAGATAATGCATCCGCCACTGTGTTGTTCTTCCCTTTGACGAATTCAATGTCAAAGTCGTAGGCCTGTATTTTGCTTACCCATTTTTGCTGCCTTTCATTCAAATCCTTCTGCTCCAATAGGTATTTAGGACTGTTATGATCTGATTTGACCACAAACCGTGCACCTACCAAATATTGTCGAAATTTGGCTAGTGCATGCATGATAGCCAACATTTCATTGTCATAAATGTTGTAAATCAGTTCAGGGCCCCTGAGTTTCCGGCTTTCATAGGAAAGAGGGTGCCTATTCTGCATCAGTACGACCCCTATACCTTCCCCTGAGGCATCACACTCCAAGGTGAAAGGCAGGCCGAAATATGGAAGGGCTAGAACTGCATGTGCTCATTACCTTTTTCATTTTCTCCATCGTAGCTTGGGCTTCTTCACTCCATTTGAAGGCCCCCTTTTTAGTTAAATCGATCAAGGGTGCACACAGTTGAGAAAACCCCTTGACAAATTTCTTGTAGTACGTGCATATGCCTAGGAATCCCCTTAACTCTGTGAGTGTCTTAGGAGTAGGCCACTCCATAATGGTTGTTATTTTCTCCTGATGTACCTGTACTTCCTTTGCTCCTATGATGTGCCCCAAGTAGAGTACCTATGTCATCCCAAACTCACACTTGGATTCCTTAGCGTACAGTGACTGTTCCTCCATGATTGACAGGATTTGGTCCACATGCCGAAGGTGTTCCTCCCACGTCTTGCTGGAAATGAGCAAGTCATCAAAGAATACTAGCAAGTGTTTCCTCAGCTGTTTGTTGAACACATGGTTCATGCAAGACTGAAACGTGGCTTGGGCATTGGTTAACCCGAAGGGCATTACCAAGAACTCATAATGGCCGTAGTGACACCTGAAAGTTGTTTTTGAGATATCCTCCTCCCTCATCTTGATTTGATGGTAGCCCGAACGAAGGTCAATCTTTGTGAAGTAGACAACTCCATGCAGTTCGTCAAGCAACTCATCAATCCTGGGTATAGGGTACCTGTTTTTGATCGTCTTTTTATTCAAGGCCTGGAAGTCAATGCACATCCGCATCGTCCCATCCTTCTTCTTGACCAAGACTACTGAAGAAGCAAAAGGGCTAGAGTTTGGCTTGATGTGTCCCATGTCTAGAAGCTCCCTGATGGCCTTCTCTATCTCGTCTTTATACTTCCTTGGATGCCTATATGGTGTGGTGATGACTGGTTTAGCCCCTGCCTCTAGTTCAATGATGTGCTCAAACCCCCTGTCTGGTGGCACACCTGGAGGAATCGGCCCAAACACCTTGTGGTGCCTGTCAAGGATCTCTTTGATCTTTGGGGTGTAGTGCACCTTACCCTTCTCATCCACACGTGCCGAAATCATACATTGAGCTGCATACACAATTTCCTCTCTCCTGAAGATAGCTTCCATCCTCTTGGCCGTAACCACCCGCAGAGTTACTTGTCATGCCTCTGAGCACTACCTTTCGTCCTCCCTCCTCTGCAAAAGACATCTCCATGGTCTTGTAATTGGTGGTGATAGGCCCTAATGTGCTGAGCCACTGTACTCCTAGGATGATGTTAGTGTCTAGAAGGTCCATCACATAGACGTCCTGTATTAGCTCATGCCTTCCCAAGGTGAGCTTCATACCTGGAATGTACCTATCACAGGGCATAGTGCTACCACCTGCCACTTCTACCTTGAACCCTTCAAATTCTACTGTGGGTATATGTCTCCTCGTCAACAATGTTGTGTCAATGAAGTTGTGAGAGGCTCCCCCATCAATCAATACGGACACTCTGTCCCTGCAAGACCCCCCTCATCCTGAAGGTGTTGAATTTGGGCACCCCGCTGATAGATGCCAAGGTGGCCTTCCCCCCAGCCGTACTGTCCTATTCTGGAATCTCTTCTTCTGCTGCCTCGGTGGTTTCGGCCTCTATGTTCTTTATTTGACCATAATCTTCCTCCTCCTCATTGTCTGAAGTCACCTCTATGTAGTGTACCTGGCCACATCCCATGCACTTGTGTGATGGGTTCCATGGTTCTTTGCATGTGAAGCAGAGTTGCTTCCTCCTCAGTTCCCTCCTGGTGTTGTCATCTATTCTGCCACGACCCCTGTCAAACCCCCTTGGGTCACGTCCTCTCGGGTTCACAGGAGGTCTTTGATCTCTTCCTCCAGTGTTAAGAGGTGGTCTAGGGATAAATTTTGGTTTGGCAGCTGGCCCTAGGTCCCTCGTCCTCCAAATAGCATCCTGTAGATTGGTGGGCTTGAAAGCCTTTACCCAACCCTTCAGGGGTTCCATCAATCCTTCAGTAAACAACATCATAAGTCTGGTTGATGAGATGTCTTGCACCATGACCGCTAGCCTCTGAAATTCTTCAATGTATACCTCTGGTGCACCTGTCTGTCTGAGCTGTGTGAGCTCCCTGAAATACAGCTCCGGATCCCCCTGATCAAAACGGTCAATGAGCCTCTGAGTGAAGTCTGTGTATGCCATGATTTGATTGTGGCCTAGGGTGATCAATCCATGGTACCACCAATCATGAGCTTTGCCATCCAAGTACATGGTAGCAAACTTGATGGCTTCCATCTCTCACATGGGGTTAAGCTGTAGATAAGTATCTAGCTTTTGTACCCATGCCTGTGCTGTCATCTTGGCCGTACCATCAAAGTATGGGATTTCTATCTTTCCCATCCTTCGTTCCAACTCATAATTGCTTCTGTGGTTCGGCCTAGGTTTATTTATGAACTTAAGCTGGCAGTATTGATCCAAGGACATCTGTCTCTGAATTCCCATGTCTAGCTCATGGTACTCCTTGGTACACTGAACCATCTGCTCAAGAAAATCATCCACCTGTTCCTGCTGTGCCTGTCCATCTGTGAACGTGGGTAAGTATGGTCTAGGAGTAGCCCTGTTACCCATTTGCCCATGTGGGGTGCCCCCTCCATGGCTCCCTTCAGACTGATGATCGGGAATCTGCTCAGGGTTATATCTGGGAGCCTTCTCTGGGTTGTACTTGTTTCCACCTTGTGAACCACCGGTCTCTCTGTTTTCATATATCTCTGGACCTTTCCCCTTATGAGTTATCTGCAGCAATAGATCGACTATCCTAGTCTGGTTCTTGTCCACCTTCCTTAGGTTATCATCTACCTTTTTCAAGGTCTCAGTAATTTCGGCTTGTCCTCTGCGGGTTATGTCATAGTTCTCCTGTAGGTGAATGACTAGTTTACTTTCTGTTTGGTTTATGGATTTATTAAATTCTCTTGCCAAGTAAGCCAAGCCCTGGGGTTCACCTTCCTCACCTGAACCCTCCATTTCGGCCTCTGTTTCACTTGCATGTTTCTTCTTTCTGCCCATGTATATACCACTGTACCGATGCATGTGCTAATCCTCACAGGATGAGGGGATCAGAGCTCTGATACCACTGTAATGATCCCAAGCCAAATTTTTTGCTTGAAACCACTAACTACCACTGATGTCTTTATTGATTATTTGATGTGCAAGTGGCTATTGATGTTTCGGCCCTAGGGTTTGTTTCAGTTATTTAGACAAGGTTCATACAAGATCTACTCAATACATGCAAGATCTCAACAATACTCAAGATATGGAAAACACAAGCATAGATCTGACCTTTATTATGAAAAGCATGAACCTGATACAATATAGAACAGATCTGGAATAGTCCTCAGATGGCTCCAATGGATAAATGATATGCGCTGCTACAAAATGCTCCCGACAATACAAAATAAGCCTCCAAAGGCTGAATACAATGTGAATACCCAAGGTGCCAACAAGTGAACGTCCAACCCCCCTGGGCTGCTGGTACATCCTGCTGGATGATAAGGGACCAATATTTCGGCCCAGCTGAAGGAGATGCCCAAAACGTGCCAAACTCCACCAAAATGTAGATCGGGACCAGGAAAACCCCTCCCGGAAGTCTGAAGCTCAAATACTCAATCCTCCTCCTCCAATGGCTGAAACCCTAATACAATCTGTGCCCTCCTGAAGCCTTGAATAGCTCAATAATTCCTTCTAAATGAAGGACACCTCCAAAACCTCTGAAACTCTCTATGATGATAGATCGGGCTATGATAACCCCTTAGGAGAAGTTTCAGGCCCAGATTCTAGGTAGAACTCCCTAGATCTGAGAAATACTGAATCACAAGACGTCCTCCTTGCCTCAAGGCCGTCCCAATCTGTAACTGAAGATCTGATGGTGATAACTCTTCAAGAAAACCTCCAAAATGTTGGTCAAGGACCTGCAAATAGAACCCAAATGCCGGAATACCCCCAAGCTCTCCTGATTGGCTGGATCGAACTCTTCTTCAAGATATGGTGCGGCCCTGTTGGAAATCCTTGAACAGTACGACCCTGCTACTCTCTTGAATCGATAGGTGGATTTGTGATGAGTGTAGAATGGTGTGGGTGGAGTATTTCATCCCCGAGACAAAGCTTGGAACAAGGTGAGTGGGTCTTTCACCACTGAGTTGTTCACAAGGGTTTGTAACAGCGAAACCCTCAAACTGTATGCTCAAGAGCAATAACAAGCAATTACCAAAATCCAACATGGCTAAGAGGTGCGCCCTAGCCTTCTCTTTATACTTTTTCTTCTATTTTCTTGTTGAGTTAAATTAACTCCTAGAGTTAACCCTAACTCAACCTCCAGCTCTTCTATTTCTTCATAGAGTTATTTTTTAACTCTTTTTTCACCTTTTTGTCAAGTCAACTTAAGAATATAACCTTAGTTTGGTTGACCCTTCCCCTCAGCGTGAGACTATGGCCTAGTGGGGACACCTACACCACTAAGTCTTCCAAACCTCTTCATCAAGAGGTGGGGGTCATTACAGTTTGTGGGTGACATTGCCATCACTTGGTCACCACGCCAGGGTAGTGACCTTCAATCTCTCCTTATGCTATTATGAAAGAAAATATAAAGAAAGAAAGATAAAAGGCAATTGATGGGCTTGGAAAAAGTGCATTGTGAATGAAGGTACCACACACCCTCTACAAAGGCACCCATGAATGAGACACTACAACCCCTTGTATGTCATGAGCCCTATGCCCATTGAGTCTTGACCCCATCCACCTCATACACTTTACATGGCTTAGAGAAGGACCTCTTGGAAGCTCTCCTTGACCTAGGGAAAGATCTACCCAATAGGACACCTCGTCAACCCTCCCATATTTAAGCTTGACAAGTCGCATAGTGTCTTTGAGCTATTAATTGTTTGATATGGTGATCTTTGATGCACATGCTTGGATGGCTTATTTATTGATTGGATTAAGTTATCATGATGTTATGACTTGAGATCCTTGGAGGGCATGTTCATTTGTCTTTGTAGGATCTAGCTGGTGGATAGTTTTGGGAGAACAAGCCTAGCTTGGGCTTCCATGGGGCTACAAGTCCACAGGTCGGATGCCAGGGGCCCGCATGCTAGATGAGAGAGATCAGACTTGGATGACCTTGATGATGACTTGGACAACCTAGCCCACCCCTTTCATGCCAAACGATTTTTCCAAGAGGGGCAAAACTTCCCACTTTTGAGCTTGACGTCATGACCTTGGGGGCTAGGGCATGGTGGTGAGGTGCCACTCTTTGACACATGGACGTTTTGAGGAGAAGAAGGTCTCCACCATGGTCTGAGTGCCTAGATGCTTGACACATGGCCTTTGGAGGCCCATCCATGCTTCTCCAACACCAACGACTTCGTCAAAGTGGCAAAACGTCCCCTAAAGGGGTGACGTCCTCTTAAATTAGGTTTTAATTTGTGCAAAAAGTGAAATTTTAAGTGAATTGTTTAATATTACTTTGTTAAGGGGGTAAGATTAGGGTTGTTGACCCCTAATCTTGTGATTTACTCCTTATTTTGTGGACAAACTATGTTAGCTACTTTTAGTATAAATAAATATCATAAGATCTCATTTTAAATCATAACTCTCCCTCTTGTCAAAGACTTGGTCTGAAATTTTCGGCCCTCTTGGCTCTTTTAGCTCTTGTGCACATGTTTAATGGCTATGTTTATGAATGGTTGATGGAGGAAGGTCTAGCGCTAGTTTTGGATGATGCTTTCTAGCTCTTGTGGTGATTTATCTTGGCATTTCTCTTTATCTTGGTATGGTTTTCTACTATAATGCTATCATTTTTCAAGTTCAAGTATTGTTATGCTAGGAGCTAGGTGGGAAGTATAAGGGCATACCCTCCCACTATAGCCTTCGTCATTTTATTTGCTTCATCTCATTGATTAAGGGTTTGCTAAGAGAAGTATAAGGGCATACACCCTCTTGGCTTAAACCCTAGCTTAGAGCAACTTGCCTTGGGGAAGGGCTTACACCCCCAAGGAGGTAGCTTCTCTAAGCTGCTTGTGATTCCATTAACCGAATAGTAAAGGCACTAGTCATTGATTTGTTGCATTGGAGAAATAAAATATTGCATTGGGAAACGTGATTTTCGGTCATTTTTACTTCTTGCAAAGTGGATTGTTTTCCTTGTACCTTAGGCACCTCACAGACACTAGGGCATCCCCATATAGGGGGTACTTATTGTTGTTGTTACAAAATTGCATCTTCAACCATTCGGGTTGCAGAAACCCTAACTTGCTTGAATAACTCTCTTATCAACCATTGGATTTTGCTCAAAGTTTGCACACTTGTTCTCCTTGGTCCAGTGCACTTTTTGGAAAAGTTTGAGGAGATTTCAGTGGATTATTTTCTTTCTGTAATACATTGAATGTTACAGCCATAAGGCTGATATAATTTGCTGCAGACAAGTGTTTACAACAGCCTTATCTTTTATGCTAGGAGTATTGGTTTTTCATCTTGAGTTTAGCTAATCATTTACTAGTTTTTCTCTTGCATTTTCTACTTGATCTTTAGCATTTATTGAGCAACTTATAGTACCATTTACTTGCTGATATATACTGTTATCTACTGCTGCAAATTAGGGACAACAAGCTTAACTTGTTGATCCAACTAACATATACTATTGCAAAGTGTCTTTCCTTGTGTCTCAGGCAGGTACAACCATCCGGAGAAGTGTTATACCTGTGGAGTAACAATTACGTGACTTTCAAGGCATCTCTTTCCACCTTTCACTCCACTTAGACTTGACCTATAGGGGCTTCATTTCCATCCATCTCCATCTCCATCTCAATCCCCCTAGGGTCACTGAGATTGCCTCCCTAGAGTGACCTAGTCACCCTTGAAGTGCGGGACCTACATCGAGGTAACATTGGGTGTAGGATTCCCAAGTTGTAGCACTTGTTTCGTGGTTGGGTTGGGCTTTGCCCAACCTACAACTTGCGCTATAACATGGCCCACTTATTTTATTAATTTTATTACAATGGTCTCTTTGGAGACTTGGGATCCTTATAGGAATGGATCAAATGGATTTACACTTTTACAAAGTTTTGCTTAGGTACAAGGTACTTTTGGGGGTTCTCGAGGCTCCAAATCTTTGAAAATTGGGCAACGTTTCCCCTTGTCTTTTCACTAAACCTGCAAAAACAACAAGTTAATTGGGGCAAAAGATGCCCAAAGAACTATTGGAAAACCCTGCAAAACATGTATGTGAGAGCCCAAAAATTGTACAGTAATAGCTAAGTGAAATCTACATTAAGATGACAAATAGAGCTTAAATAAAAAAGGAAAGAAAGGGCCTTTTCTTTATGATATTACTTGCTGTCCTAAAACAGTAAGTAATATTACAAAGATGCCTAAATATTACTTTTAAACTCTTTTGAAGTGAAACTATCTTTAGCCTTTAAAATTTTCTTTAAAAATGAAGCTAAAAGATAGATTGCAAACTAGATTAAAGAATGACGCTTTGTGATCTAATCTACTTGCTTTTTATCATGCAAAGGAAAGGGATCTTTAGATATTGTTTTTAAGTAAGAACTTTACTTTGCATAAAATTAAAGTAACCCAAATTGAAAAGTTTAGAAATTGAGAAAGAGAGGAAGAAAAGTGCTTTGAGACCCTTGGGAATTTGGGCAAATGGAGTCTTGTTGATGGATCCACAAGAGGGGCTATGTCTTCTTGAGATCTTGAAGAATGAGGCAAGTGCAACCGATGCCCGACCTCCTCTTCAAGTGTGATAATTTGCAAAACTTGGAGATTTCTTGCCAAAACAATTGTTAAACATATGATGCTACTTACAAAGAAACTTTAAAATAGCCCAAACATTAACCGAAATGAACATGCAAACTAAAGTTATCAATTGTAAATGAACATTAAGATTATAAAACAACCATGTTTTTCTAATCTTACCCAACTAGGAGATAACTCCTCTTGGAAGGCATACAACAACAATTACAAGCAAAAAACACATAAGCAAATTATAACTCACAATTAAGCATTTGACATAGAAGCTCCACACATGAAAGTAGACACCAATATAGCCTCCAAAGCCTTTCTTTACTCCAAATCAAAAGAGAATGATACAATAGAAACAATACAATGACACTTATTCCCAAGCTCTAACTAGCTTTGCAAATGGGAGAAAGCTTCAATTTATAAGAGGAGCGCACTTCCCAAGGAGGGAGGGTGCACCACTTAGAGAGGAATCTCATGCCAAGTGTGAGAGATGGAGGTGCCACCTCTCTCCACACTCCAATTATTCAACACATGGGAGAAGAGAGTGGGCTAGAGGGGTGCCACCTCTCAAGAGGTAGGCAACCTCCTCTTGGAGTGCGCCACATCTCTATAAGAGGGGCACACCCTCTCTTGATGACAACCCACAACTCAAGCTAACACTCTCCTAACTCACCCATAACTTACACATACTTTCCAACAAGCTTTAGTTAACTCAAAGCAAGGGTGAGTTGACTAGACACATGTCCCAGACATGTTTCCCAAAAAATAACTTTGCTGATGTTTTCTGTCTTTTTTTACTTTTGTGAGCAAAATTAATTTTTTAGTGATTAAAATCACTAATTTTACTCACAAAAGTGGGTACCTAGGTAAAGTGGGTGCTCTAGGTCCAAAACTGAGTATCCTCAAGGCATAAAATTCCTCCGAGTACCACTTTTTTAATACATAACCCAATTACAATTAAAATAACCCTTTTTACGGGAATTTTTTTATTAACTGAAAAACCTTAAAAAAACCTAAGGGGGCTTAGCACATTTCCAAGAGACTCTAGGATAATGCTTAGTATGGTTATATACATAAGACTCTAGGCTTAAACACCCTCCAAGTCATGTCTACTCGGACTATTACTCCAGCTTTGGAGGATATTAAGTGAAAAAACTCGAAAATTATAGATCGTTGAAAAACAACATATATTTAACAAGTAAAAAAAACACTCCAGAGTAAAGTACTAGTGTCTAAGTCTTGGGTGGCTAAACTTGTTACAAAAATCACATGCTTAAGTCATTTTATTACAATTCCCCGTAGGCTATGGAAATGTGGAAAAAAGTTGAAAAAAAGGCCATAATGGCTGGTTGGACTTCTGAAGTCAGGTTTGGAGAAGCTCTTAGGATGTCCTATTGGGCTAATCCTCCTTAAGTTTGGGGTGTTCCCTAGGTGAGAACCAATCTAAGGTCATGTAAGTGTGTGTAAAGTGGCGTAGGGGAAACGTTTGGGCAGGGGGTGCAGTGATAACAGGGAAATGTATGTCTTGCCTATGGGTGCCTCTGTAGAGGGCGAGTTGCACCTTATCATGGATGCCATTGTTTCCTAGCCCATTCAATGCATTTTATCCTTGGTCTTATTGCTTTTGGTCTTTTTCCTTTTCAAGGGAAAAGCTGGGGGACATTGTCCTGGCGTGGTGACCAGAGGTGACAATGTTACCCACAAGCATTTCATGGAAATGAGAAGGTTGGCTCGTGATGACACCCCCTTTCTTTTGGCTATGCCACCAAGAGCCACTACCCTGGTTTGGTTTGGTGACCAGATAGATGGTAGTGTCATACTGCTACATGCCCATGGACCTAATAGGTCGACTCGTGATGAGACCTCCCATCCACCAACTAATACCTTGAGTTTTGATTTATCTTATGGGTGCCCTTTTCTTACTGAGAAGCCTTTTATTGCTTATCTTGGGAATCCTTGGGTGAAGCATCTCAAAGGTTTCATTTTGGCTTTTAACTCTTGCCAGCTACTTTTACCCCCTGGGCCTTTAGCCCCTTATTCTGACAAGGAAAGTTACAACCCTTCCTAGTGTGGCAAATCCCAATGCCTGAACAAAGGTAGGGGGAAATGAGAGAAATAAAGATGGAAAGTGGTAAGTATGAAGGGAATGGACGATGACCTTTCATAGACCCACCCAGTGGCAACCCATCCTAAAGGGAGATCAACTTACTAGGGCATCGTGTCACCCTTCCAGGTATGAACACGTTAATTTCCAAGCAAACGTTATGAAATGAAGGAGAATTCAATGCAGCATATTCAAGTGCATCAATAATCAGAGTGACACATACCATGATACCCGGACTCATTACCTCATGGAGCAAGACTTACTGCTACTTCAGGACCAGGCTAGTGGGATGGACGTTGCTGCTGCTGATAGGTGGGTTGCACTGAAGAAAAGATGGGCCCTCCAGGGCCATGCTCAATTCATCTGTCTCTCAACACTCCATGTCTAGGACCTGTGGGCCTCGAGACATGATCTCCTTAGTTATCCCTAGGATAGGGGATAATAGGGCTCACACATGCAAGCAAGGGGCGCACTCTAAGGGGCAAGGGGCGCATTCTAGCATGGAAGGCGCACTTTCTTAAAGAGTTGGCGAGGCTTGGAGAAGGGCGCACTAAGTGAAATGTCCATGATCCCGCTGATCAATATATTTGCTACTGTTCTAATGCTCTGTCTCGCAGATCTGATACACTGGGGGTTTCTTGATGCGTTTTAGTCGTGTGTTTGAGATATTCTTTGGTTATTGCGAGTGCATGTTGGTTATTGCATGTGCATGTTGGTTATTGCATGTGCATGTTGCATATTTAAGGTTTAACAACATATAAAGGAGGCATGCAAAAGTAGAGAACATCAACTGCCCAATATCATGTATCATAACGGTTCGAGCATGGAAATACAATAGCCTACTGGAAATATAGAATATAAACGTCAGTCAAATCTCATCGATCAATACTAGAATACAATCAAATAACATAAAAAATACCCGTGATCAGAAGATGATAGCAGATCTGATGCATGCACGGATAGATCGGCAAAATATGCGATTCCAGAGAAATACGGTAACTGCTACCAGTTGGAAAACTCGTCCGGAGAATCGACCGTTGGAATGTGCTCGAAACTGCTCTAATAGAAGCGCCCTAGTCTCTAGACTGAAATGGATGTCTGTCGGATCTCAGATCTGACCCCTGAGGCACTGGATCTGGACCCCTGGGGGGTTTGCGCCCTTCCTGGGACACTGGATGCGCCCCAAAGGATTCCACCAACAGAATCTGCTGCTATATGGCTCAAAACGATCGTCTCGCCAAATAAGGAAATGGGTCGGAAGGATTTGTCTGGATCTGCTTTGAAACTCTGCATGCAACACCAAATGTCTGTCCAGACGAGCTGCGCCCTAAATGGATGAATGAGTCGATCTGCGATATTCCACTGTCAGAATCTGACGATAGATGGCTCAATAGAAGCGCCCTGGCTGGATCTCAAATGGGTTGGAAGGAAACTGCAATCTGGATACGGATCTCGTGCCGCTCTCCAAACCCTCAAACTGACTTGTGCCCTCACTGGCTGAGCTGCGCACTCTGCAATGAATACTCCTGAAAAGTACGATGAAATACCTGGATGGTATCTCCGATGGGTTAGGGTGTGTCTCAACACCGAAACCGATCAGTGGTGGTGGTTTCCTCCAGAAATCCACAAATAGTAAGGTCGGCTCTCGTCCTCCTCTGGGAACTCTTAACATCAAATCATAACAATGCATAATGAGGAATTAGGTCAAATTCCTCCCTTTATACCTTTCCCAATCTAATTCACCATTGACCTCACTTAAGCTAGGCGTTTTTCCTCCTAAAGTGATTAATTAGTCAATTAAGTCCCCCTTTAACACCTTTTCATTCTAATTCTTCGTTGACT